>CABPRJ010001429.1:1007749-1112502 GCA_902439185.1 Cinara cedri
GAAAAAAAAAAAAAAAAAAAAAAAAATGTTAAAAATTTGAACGCGTGTCCTTTGTGCGTTCAACGATTCATATATATTTTAATACGCGTACGCGTATCCGATATACGTTGTTTACGGTTTACGCGCGTATTCCACGTTCGTAATTTATTGTATACACATCGACTAGTCCATTTTATTTATTTATATATTTATTTATTTATTTATTGACAATGTATTTTTGTTATTGTGTAATTATTATTCGTCCGTCCACGGCGACGACGTGCCGTCTCGCTCGCGACGGCAAAACTCGGTGTCATATAATATAGCTGATTATAATTTATAATATAATACGTGTATTATTAATGAAAAATACGAAATTTATATATTATTATGTAAATATAATTAATTATACAACCGTACATTAACTTTCTTGTAGAAATAATATTCAACAATGCCTGTATTGTATACCGGCGGTTCTTAAACTTTTGGTGCCCACGGATCCCTGACGAAAGACTTTTAGAAATCGCGGACCCCCTATGCCAATACATTTTCGTTCACGAAATATCTCGTGTTATCATAATCAATATTTACTGACAAGAGTCATCGCGGACCCCCGGGGGGCCGCGGACCACAGCCTAAGAACCGCTGTTGTATACGATTGTCACAGGAGCGGATCAATACCGTTGTTCGTGACGGTAGGGGGGGGGTACAAGTAAAAATAAATCCAGTATCTATAATAGGACTGAAAAATAATCGTGCTGTGAATGCCCCCCGCGGTGGTGTTGACGGACGCAGATAAGTCAAATTTACATCTATATATAGATAAAGATAATAATAAGATATATAATCGCTCTGAAATTGTCTATATAATATTGCATTATAGCTATAGATGCAGATCGATTAACCTAACTACCAAACCTATAATCAAACAAATGTTTAAACTATCTTCAATAATATGATAACAATTGTACACGTGAAATTCATCTAGAAGAATAAAAAAAGATACTTTTTTTGTTTTAATTGCCTATTGTTGCCTAACGTTATAACGGGAAGATAACAACTCAAGCGGTTAAAATAATTCCGTAAATCATGCAAACGATGACTGCTTGCAGCTATGAAGTTGCTATAAAAAAATAAAATAAGGTATCGTTAGATAACGATGAATTTTTAATTGAAAGTTCATACTTAAACAGTTATTGATTTAATATTTTCTACTACGGTGGTGTACCGTTTTTTTTTTTTTTTTTTTTTATAGCTATGTATAATATTATCTACATAGCTAATTACTTTTTACCTTGATAACCCTCAGATATAAAGATATCAAAATTATTATCTGTACATTATAAATCAGTGGTTCTTAATCTTCTTTTTTTTTGTTTCAGCGGCTCTTTACCGAGATAACTGACTGCTAACGATTTTATTGTTTTTTTTTTTTTTTTTTTATTTATCGGTCTTACCGATCATTATAGGAATCTTGGCCAACCCTGCCGGCCTTGTACACAACTATTCTGATTTCGCGTGCAATAACGTGTCACTGGTGCTCTTTTATTTTTCCATCATTCCGCATTCGAAAGCTCACCCCGTCACCCTAACGGCCCCCCTTAAAAACTACCGCTCCCCGGAGGGATCGAAATGTCCCGTACAGCGGACAGTACCGCTCACGTTAAGAATCGACGAACGATACGAAATATTATCCATGGACAAGTCGACACCGCGTAGTAAACGCCCGATAGTTTTCCGACGGTTTCTCCCCTATCGCCACCCCCATAGTGCGGGAGCTACACGCAATACGTTCACCATCGCCGTCAAAAACCTGTTACCCGTCCAGAATACCGGCCGGACGGAATTTACATTCCAATTGAACGGAATTTGCATTCCAACCATACAACAGTACATTAATTTAGCGAACCCACCATCCGAGTGTAACGCACGTACGGTTGAATCGAGGGAAATCGATAAATTTGTATATTATCGGGGTACCTCTATTTACACCGCGCGTCTTATGAGGGTAATGTTGTTTGTTTTTTTTTTTTTATCAAACCGACGTTTTCTGTAATAATGAATATATATTATTATTATCATATATTTATACACGCGCGTGTTAAAAAATACCATAGAGTTTTCGGCGAAAACTTTTCGTTTTTTTTAGAAAACGCGTGCGAAATCGGCCATAATGTCTCGCCCGAAAGTAATCGATGAAATTTTTTTTTTTTTTTCATAACTACCCACGCGCACGAACTTTTTCTCGGTACACAATTTTCGCGATAAATATTAAGAATTATTCCCGACGACGCATCGTAAATCATCGTATTAATGTATACCTATGTGTGTGTACCTATATTAAGTACACGGTTAATTCGTATTTTTATTTATTATTTTTTCGAAAAAAAAAAAAAATATTACCGTTCTGCACGTCTACGGCGAGACGAATATAGTCCGCGGTTATTACGCGTGTTTTTAAGATTTATATTGTAGAATCGCAATTTGGAGAGGAAAAAAACTAATAAACAAACCAATAGCAATAAAATGTTAAATTGTAAACGGAAAATAAGAAAAAAAAAAACCCGTAATTACAATACGACCGTCGCGACTGTCGTCGTGAAAAATCCGTGTACACGTGCAGTAACACAAAACAATATTGTCGCGACGACGAACGACGACGGTTTCTCGTTCTCGGATAGAAATCGCACAAAAACCGTCTGCGACCGAACGGAACACCTGAACGAAAAATAATTATTATTTTTTTTTTCCGTCGTCGCTTCTATAGAGGAAAAAAAAACAAAAAAATATAACTACACCGAATCGCGAACACGTTACGCCGTACATTATAATAATAATAACAATAATAATAATAATATTATGATATTTTTACTTTCCGTATTATATGCACAGTGCCGTACAGTCCGTTGTGGGTATATACGTATGTAGGGTACACCGCGAAAACCGCGAGAATAATGTAACGCGTGAGAAAAAAAGAAGAAAAAAACACCTCACAACATACTCAATATAAAAGATTTCCGTTTGAATAAAACGCATCGTTATTGTACACCGGGCTCTGTTCGTACATATTATTTCCCCTCATTGTGTACATTAATACGTCATCGCGCCGTCATAACGATGCATGGGCACGGGCGTATGGCAATGTGACTGTTACAATAGGAAAACCGAGGGACCGAAATCCGAGTGGTAATTTTTTATCGTTACTATTTATCGAGGTCACTGCGAAAATTACCTTGTAAATAACTTGCTCTAAAGATCAGCCCAGTCCTGTACAATCTGTCTTTTAGATTCTGCGCGGCGCTTGATTTTTGATTTTTGATTTTTTTTTTTTTTTCTGTATACAACTTTTCTACCAGATGTGTTGGTCCGATTTTCGCGTGCGAGGTGGTTTTCATGATCCACGCTGCTGGAAAGAAACGTAGGAAAAACGGGAAAAATTTACGAAATTCATTACTATCAAACCGTAAATATCACATACTGTAGCAATGTATGTTCACCGAACCCCGCTCACGATTGTTTTTCGTTAGCAACGATTAATCGTCGTTGCGTACAGATATGCATTAAATTTCCCCTCTACCATCCCAACTTTTCTCCCGCAACAATGGCGGCCCGCCCGCCGTGTGAAGTGTGTCCGTTTGTTGTTTTTTTTTTTATCTGTCCCGTGTGTACATATTTGTAAGCGTTAGTATAAAATAGTGAGTAAAACCGAGTAAAAACCGAATAAAAACGCAACGCGCGACGCGTTACACGTTTGCGCGCACGTGAGTCAGCCTCGTACCTGCGCGCATTAAAAACGCCGGTAGATGTTATGAATATGCGGGAGAAAGTACCTACCTGTAATAATTTACGAGTTTCCCAAGTTTCACTATAATAACGTACGTGTAGAACCACGGCTATCGCGGCGGATAAAACGGCACGCGCGAAGTTGATCCCAAATTAAAACGAAAACAAAACGAAAAAAAAAAAAAAACCGCGTTGAATCGATACCGGTGTGTTACAACGCTATCGCACAATACGGTTCTGTAAATCGTCCGGAAACATAATCCAGTGACTGCTCGTGAGCCGTATTGTCGGGTGTTTGTTGTAATCTGTGACCGTCGAATGGTTATCGAAGGTCATTTTGAACAATCCAAAAGTATACACGAGTATTTATTTATTTTTTTTTTTTCAAAACCAATCGACGCCGCGCCGGTATGTTGAACGAAATTCGTTTTGAAGACTTCGAAATATCGCGGTCATAATAAAGTAAATTCGTATACTTATTGTAATGAAAAAATTCTAGACGAGGCAGCGTGTCGCTCACCCAGCGGCGCAACCGCCGGCGGGGACGGGATTGTCGATCACTGGGGGCCCGCGGCCTGCATGGGCCAACGAATAACAGTCTATTTCCGTATTCGATAACTTGTATGAAAATCATGTTTTAAAGCACGATTCGAATTGCACAAAACACGGACAACAGAGGACATTAGTGACAACGAGCAGACGAAAAAAAAAATAAAAATATAATCGGCAATGGGCGTATAATGAAGATACAAAAAAAAAAAATAATAATACGACCCCACGTTGTTGTGCATGTATTGTCTGCTGGGTGTCTAAGAGCACGTCCAACCATTTTCTAACGCCTCGCTCTAATCGCATCCCCGAATGTACGTTTTTCTTTTACAGTTCTAAGTACCTCCTCGTTTTTTGGTCCTCTCTATCCAACAAATTTTTTCTACACATTTATTGCATTAATAATCCGTTCCTTTATTATTATATCTTTGGGTAAACGATGAAAGGTTTTATTTGTGTTTAGAGGGTTGGGAATGTTGAGTATAAAGTCTCCCGCTGGTCTCAGCCAATCATCTTGTACGTCTATTTTCGTCTCCCGATTCAAACACTGAGCACTTTTACTATATCCATCTCTAATATACCGCCTCACCGCCGTGTACAATAATAATATGCATTTAATACGATGTTACAGGTATAGAGCCTACAACAGAGTGCATCCTTTATACGCACATAAATAATAAATATAATAACACTACGCCGTATAACGAACGGGTTATAATGATATTGTTAAAACGACGTTAATGTTTTTTTTTTCTTTTTTTTTTTTTCTGATTTTACCAAAGCGCGCGTATCTTTCTATATAATATCGACTGCACAATACGATTAAAACACAATAAGAACATCGAACACACTAGATTTATCACGCGATTCGACATACCTAGAACGTTTCAATTAACTCTTCTTATCGGAACCAGCGAAACGTTTTCACGAGCGGTTTTTGTTCGTTTTTTTTTTTTTTTTAACAAAATTGTTTTTTTTTTTTTATCTTCCTGTAATAAACACGAGTATAATTTTAAGCTCCGTGGGTATCTATATAATGTAACCCATATAAACATGTATAGTGGTGTGACTGTAGTTATTTTAACTCAGTAATCGTTATGTATATTAGTCGATATAGTCGTAGATATTTTGGAGAGCTGTAAAAGTCGGAAAATGAAACACACGCACATTTTTTTTTTCATAATGAACGTACATGTAGTATAATAAAGAAAGTCGATATACTTATAAATTATAAGTAAGAGGTGAAAATCTAGTTATTTTTTTCGAAGAGAAAGAAAAAGATACAGAGGATAATATATTCATGCACGAGATTTTGTCTTAAAAATAGAATATTTAAATCCGAGAATCGGATTGCTCAACACATATTGATATTGGGAAAAATAAAAAAACAATTTTTTTTGTATTTTAACTAACTTAAAATAAGATTTTAGTAAGTGGTATTATATGATACCATCGTGCAATATTTTTAAAAAAAAATACAAGTATTACAATTCAATGGCATTAGAATATAATGCCACTGTGCATGAAGAGGTTAATGGAAGCATAACGAAATCGGCTCAAATATTATAGACCTAATATAATGCACTAAAGTAAAGATTAAACGATTTAATATTATAGGTACCTAGTGAACTAAAAAGTAAACGTATAAATTAATTTCGAATTTTGATATTTGAGAAAATCGTCGATTTAAAAAATTGCGTGTAATTGTATAATCGGTATAACCATATAGATATCGAATATGTAATGTTTTATAAAATTATAAATTATAATATGAATAATATAGGTAATGGGTACACACAGTATTCATGTGGGAAAAAAAATATTGTAGTGATTTCTAACGGATAAGAAGAAAGAATTTGGTCAGAAAGCGTTACAACACTGTTATTTTAACAATTATTGTTAATAGTCGTACGGGTAAGTATACCATTATTAATTTATAGCTGCACTTCACTTGTTTGTACGCATTAGGATATATATGGAAGTATTTCATTAACTTAAAGTTAAGTTATTTAAAAAAAAAAAACGGAATCAATAAAAATGTATAACACATAACCAAATATTATTACGATATCAAAATTCGAAATCAGCGCATATTATATGATCCAGAGATGGGCAACTAAATGTTACGAGAGGACCAATTTATAGAACTTCAAAATCTAATGGGTCAGAGAACGTAGAAAATAAAATTTAAAATTTATAATTGACATTTATTTTTCATATGTAATTATTTATACATGCCATCAGTGAAAAATGGTACGCAAGCCGGATGTGAACCGTAGGTCACCAGTTATTGCAGTTGCCCATCCCTGTTATTTACGTTGATTCAAATTACCCGATTATCGTCAAAATTACTTGGTCATTTTCAAAATTATTATGTCCATTCAATTTCCATATTGTAAACGAAATGTTAATATTAAATTTCATGACAAGTTTATAATTATGTATAATATACAAAAAGAAATGGGAAAAGAGATATTAAAAAAAAATAAAGACATAACTTTAATTTAAGGCTCAAGTGATTTTTTTCAAAGCGTATGTTTAAAAACCAAATGGACTTACTTCGCACGATGGGTGGGCCACAGTTGTAGATGAAACGTTGAGAAGGTAAGACATATTTTGATGTCATTCGTGAATAATAAGAACAGTAGAGGTGACAAGCGTCCCCCTTGAGGGACCCCGGATGTGACACTAATACAAGATGAAATAGACCTATCTAATTTAACCTGTTGAGTTCCATCATATAAGTATGATTTGAACCATTTCAAAATTGGTCCAGAGATACCATTATATTCTATTTTTTTTTAACAGAGTGGATATATCGACACTATCGAAGGCTTTTTTAATGTCCGTGTAAACTGAATCGACCTGGATACCCTTACTGACTAAAGACACTAGAGGGGAATTAAATTTATATTTGTACGTAACAATTAATCATTACTAATGAAAAACGATTCTGAGCGGAGCTCAGTAAATAAGTACAAAATTGAATGGTGTTTTCAAAAACCACTGTCCGTAATTATTTTTTGTGTTATAGTATAAAATCTTGAAATTGACCATGACCGAATCTTTTTTCTTAGTACTAAAATATTTCATCTGGCGCAATTTTCCGAAAAACAGGTTGTTTGTTACGATTGTTTGGAAGAACTGGAGTTTCAGAATGTACAGTGTTCTATTTAAGTGGGTAACACTCATTATCTCGGGAAGGATTTACTTTTTTTGGAATTTGTTTTCTAGAACATTTAAAAAACAATCTGCTGTAAAATCTTACAATTATGTTATTTTTTGTCACTCTTATTTTCGGAAGTAAACCCCTATCTAATTTTGATTTTCAAATGTAAACTTAACTGTAAATTCCATAAATAATTGGAATATTAGTAAAAATAAATTTTGATGTTGAAATTTTTGATTTCCATCAATCTGTTGACAAGATATTCCACTTTTAAGTTTAGGTCGGGGAAATGTAGTGGCACATTATTAAAACGCCACGGACCGTACCGTCACACAAATGATGCTTATCGCTATTCTCTCCCGACCCAAACTTAAAAATGAAATATCTTGTCAACGGATTTACGGAAACCAAAAATGACAACGTCAAAATTTATTTCAACTAATACTCCATCTATTCATAACATATGTAATTAATCAATGTTTTATATTGTTAAACTGGGCAAGACAGCTGCGTACAAGAAGCGTGATAAAAAATAAAAAGCCGGGCAACTTGCCAAGTTGGTGCTGCCACTGTTGTAGGTGAGAAGTTGAGAAGATAGTAGAGGGAAAATTTAATGTATATCTGTATCTGTATATGTAAGCAACGAAAAACCATTGCAGACGAAAAACGATTCTGAGCGGAGTTCAGTTGCAGATAGTGTTGCTTTGTTAACAATATATGCCATATTATGATAAAATAATAAATTACATACATAGGTATTATATATTTTCTTTAATAATATTTGTTTAATATTGTACTTATTTTCCCGTTTTTCCCACGTTTATTTCCGGTTTTTCTAATTTGTTGAGAAAACCTCTGAAAAAAATCAAAAAACTACCTTCTTAAAGTACCTGCCCGGTCCGATTTCCTTCTAGCCGATTCCATTAATGCGGCAGTTTATTCGCACCAAGTGTTATAGATACCTCGTACCTACGTATAAAATTAAGGGTTTTATATTGTACGGTGGCCTTAATAGTAAGTATAATAAGGTATATTATTATGAATTAAATCATTGGGCTCTTTGCGATGCGTCGCCGTCGCGTCGCGTAAGTTTCTCCCCGATAACGGTCGGTGAACGCGAATCGCATGCAAAAGTCATTCAAGGCATACACGGCCGGACGAACTTGAACAGCCAATGGTGGATAGGGCTATTTTATGTTATCGGGAACTGAATTTAAGGGCTCCCTCACTATTGCGTTTATGGAACACATACAAACAAATTCAAACCCAACGTAAGGTATTGGGCAGTGGCGCCGGACTTGTATAATATTAGGTGTGACGGCTGCCACAACTAATTTAAGTGGTGAGTATACCAACTAGCATTGGTAGTTTAGTATAAAACATTGTACATTTCACAATTAATATAATGGGAAATAGATATAATTATTAATTTCAATAATATTGCAAATAAGGCGAACTACTTTATTCCTAGACTGCCGTAGCGTGTACTGTGCGATTGCATTAGTAAAAGCAGATAACTATAACTATTTAATTAATAGTTTTACGATAAATAACCAATAGTACCAAAGAAATATCTAAAACTACAACAACCCTCCACGACTTAGGTTTAATACCGTGTAGACTGTAGAGATAGGTACAGGAATAAATTACTATTTATTGCCACACATACAAACAATTAATTCGGCGCCACTGGTATTGGGTCTAAGCGCAGGTACTCGCCGGGAAAATGCTGATTTCCCAATAGGCCTACCCATCAATAAATTAGCAGTTGTAACTCATAAGTCATAACATATTATAAACCCTTAGAAATATGGAAAATAGAACTCAGTGGACAAGGGTTTCAGACCTGGTCGAGACCGGACCATATTTTTGGGATGGTACGTGTGTTAGTACTATTACTAAAGCAGTCATCCCTCCCTTCCCGTTGAGACTTATAATTATTATGTGTGTGCATTGTTATTTGTTTTTAGTGTTTTTACAATTATTTTGAAATTTTTTTTCATGAAGTAATTACTTAACAATATGATAACATGATCAAATCTACAGATATTAAGAGGACGCTGCACATGCATTTGTTGTTTCCGTCTTACAGACGCACGACGTATCTCCTCGAATTTAATTCATGCTTACGCACACTACACAAAATTAATCGCTTAATTTCGGTTTTAGAGTAAAAATAATTTCTTAATTTTACTTATAAAATCAAAGCAGAACAATATTCCGGAGGACAAGGCGTTGCGTTTTTTCCATTTTTTTTCGTATATAACAGTCAATTTACCGTTTATAAACAACGTTTTTTTCAATTCACTAAAACTTTCAAAGACAATTTTTTTTTTTTTAAAGAAAACACAACGTTATATTGTTCTCTATTAATTTCATATTAGGTGCTTTTACTGTAAAACCAAAACTAAGCGAGTTCTGTGTAGTCTGCGTGAGCATGCTTTTACGACTATACCTTGTGTTTGTAAAACGGAATCAATAAATGCATATTGTGCAACGTTCTCTTAACATTTTTTCGTTATTTATGGTCGAACCGGGTCAAAGTTTCTGGTATTATCATTTCATTTTAGCGGTTCAACCGTTTTCCCTTACCACTGATTTCTAGTTACAAACTAAATGTACCAGGATCGCTTACGCGGGCTTGCACTGTTACTTATTGACCAGAAATTAAGTATACCAGTGGATGATACCGCTGAGAGATTCTCTTCTATGAAAAACATGAGATTAGACTTTTTATTACGAATTTATACCATGCATTATAATTTTAAATTTAATTAAATAATTTTTTTATAAATTTTATGTATTAAAATGTTACATTTTATAAATAATAATAAAAAAAGAGCCCAATTCCCGTTTCTATTAATACAATTTTTGGAGCTGTAACGTTACTTTTTTAGGGAATTTTCTTTTTTAAGGGTGGGTGAAAATATATTTTGCCCCCCGGGCCCTCGTAAGAAAGGTACGCCAATGCATGTGTGTAGATTGTACCGATGACTACGTTGGGGTTTCGGTAAATCCGCCGTTGCTCATCATCACGTCGAACGAATATAGCGACGACACTTTTTATTAATTTTCGAGCGGGCGCTCTATTTTTGGAAACAAGAGTCGTCGCGCGTTGTAATTTTAATTTTAATTTATAAATTATATTTGTATAATACAGGCAAAATAAAATATATTGCAAAATCGCCACAATTTATTTTAGATTCGGAGCGTAGCGAGTGCATTAAATAAAAAAGTTATTTTTTGATTTTCAAAGGGGTTTTCGATATAATTAGAGAAAACCGAAAGAAAATTAAACGTAAAACGGCAAATATTTACGGCGCGCCGCGGCGTTCTCGATTTCATTGTATTTAATTTTTGCAACTGAAGTTTTCCACCAGAAATATTACTTCAATCGAAAAATGACTAGAGATTGATTTTATTCTTTTTAAAGTTTTAACCTCTTTAACCCATAACCACCGATAAAGAAAGTCCTTTTTTGATATATACCTATAGTATTTTTTATAATAATTTGAAAAATCCAAAAGTGAGTTATTTATATACATTTTAATTTTTCGAGTGTTTTACGTAATTTTTATTTGGTAGGTATTCTATAGATAAATTGTTAAACGTAACAGAAAAGCTTAAACATCAAACTTTGATGGATGGTTCATTATAAGCCGTGCTTATTAGTCAAACAAATTTAAAAAATTAGTTTTGTGCATTATTTTTTTGTGATAATAATTTTAATATCAAATTTTGACGAAAATCGTAAACATTACGGCCTTTCGAAATATGCATTACCAAACTTCGTTATGAATGGTTTTTATTGTTGGTAAAAGATATAAATTAAATAACTTTATGTATCCCACCTACAACATTGTCCGCACCCGTCCCAATTATCAGCTCTCTTTTTAAAAAATTTAAATTCATAACAAATTATTATAATTTATTTATTACAAATTGAATACGTCTCTTATTCCATATAACATTAAAAGATGGACATGAATTTTAATTGAAAAAATAAAAATAATGCGCGTTTTTACATAAATAAATGAACAAAAGGTACACGCGCATTGTATTTTTCGACAACACGATAAGTTTACCGAAAATATGTCGGCGATAAAGTGAACTACAACACAAGCATAATATAGTCTAAAACGTAGATAATAGCATTTTCGAGGAATACCCATGACTGCCAACAAGATAATAAGATAGAATATAAGTAAAATAAATGCAAAACTTGTATCACTTGCAACAGCGCGCCTGCAGCACGAAGGTTAATTCAATTGCATCAGTTTAGTATATCGACACGTTTACCGTAAAAATGCGAACCGCGAGAAAAAAACACCGCGAAACCGTTGTGCCAAAAGCCGAAAAGTCAATTTTGAGACTAAACACGATTTCTGGACCAGGCGGTGTTATTAAATGTTTACCTACCCGACCGTACCGGGCGTAATAATACATTTTTTTTTTTTGTTCCCGCTACCCGGCTCACTGTCCAAAGGTCACTTTCATTGTGCAAATGTAGCGGAAAAAAATTGTGCCCTCCGTAATCGACCAAATGAAAAATGATTTTATACTGCATTATCGCGCAGTGGTAGAAATTGGAAATTAATTATACACTTATATTAATATGTATAGTGTTTTAATATTAGTATTCGATTTTTTTTATTGGGCGATTGAATACCTACTGGCCAGTAGCTAGGCGGCTCGGCCGCCATTTTCATTATTCTTATACATTACCTAAATACTTGACCGACGGTCGGTGGTAGGTACCCGAGACATGATTTCGATAGGTACTATTACTATCAGCGAATACTCGCAGTACCCGGTATTTATAAACGATGTATCCAGAACACATATTTTCAGATGAATAAATTCATTCATAAAATAACACCAGTTTACCGCTCGCTTCTTTTTAGTTTTTAAACTTAGTTTAGTTAAACTTAGTTAAACTTAGTTTTAGTATACATTATATACAATACCATTGAATGTATAATAATCAATGATAACAGTAAACCGCCAGAATTTGATAAAACACAATTTTTATTTTTNAACGATGTATCCAGAACACATATTTTCAGATGAATAAATTCATTCATAAAATAACACCAGTTTACCGCTCGCTTCTTTTTAGTTTTTAAACTAAATTTAACATAGGTATACATTATATACAATACCGTTGAATGTATAATAATCAATGATAACAGTAAACCGCCAGAATTTGATAAAACACAATTTTTATTTTTTTTTTCACGCGTGTCGCCAAGACCAAGATAACTCATAAATCAACACAAAAAGTTAAGTTTTCGTTCCAAAAATATATTAAAAACTCTTAGTCAGCCACTCACTAGTGGTTGAATTTCCAGATAATAAATAGACAAATTCCGCTACTACAAACAGTAAAAACCACCCTTAAAGATGACCGGCGTAAGATTTCTGATAGAAAAATAATTTACATAGGTACAGAAAAACAAAATAAATGTAGATTTAAAAAGAAAGACACGCGTCATAGAAAACCAATTCAATTTCTCGCTACGCCCGGAATCTAAAAATGCATATAATACTGCACCGCCTCTCGCGTGGGTCGCTCAGGTTTTCCTTTGGCTTTCTCCGCTTTTGACGCTATAAAGTTAAAACAATCAAAACCTTCTTAAAAATAATATTACGAATAAATAGTCAATTAATATTGCACAATGAAGAATCAGAAGATATATTAGAAAATATTACAAACGTCAATTATTATCGGTATCAGAAATTCGATTACAAAAACAATTATTTGACCCGGCATCTTTCGGACAACGTCTGCCGAATTATTCGACCGTGGTCGGAGACAAAATTCGGCCGACGAAAACGGTCAGACTAAATAATCCGGATTTCCGTTGAATTCACAAAATGATGCAGTATACACGCATTTATTTATATAGGTTGCAGTTATTTTTTTACAGTCAACCATGTTATGTTATGTGATCGACAAAATAAAAGTGGCAATATTATATTTCTCGTGTATCATGATGTCTTGAAAATTAAATGAAATTCTACTAACGTTATTTTTGTTTGTTTGTTTTCGTTTTTATTTTTGTAATAATAATATAGGCGCGTCGGTACAAATAGTATAGTATAGTATAATATTAATTATAAGTATAATAAAAAGTCGGTATAAATTTAAATTATTCCGTCTATTCGGCGGGAAAAAACAAATATTTTGTTATACTTACCTGTAGAATTACATATTGAATGTACACTGTATAATTTTGGTGAATTCAATCGAAATCCGGATCTAGTCTGACCTCTGGCCATATCTGTCGGACGAATAATTTGGCAGATGCTGTCCAAAAACAGATTTCAAATTTTCTCATCACTACAAAAAAAAAAAAAAATGTTACGGGCCGAATTTTTGCGAGGGCCTTAAGCAGTGCTTAATTTGCTTATAGGTTAATCCGGCACCGACTTCATCCCTGTCCTTGTGTAATAATAATTGATTATATTTATATCGCACTCGCGTAATTATAACAAGCGAAGGAAACAGTTAGAAAAAAAAAAAAAATGAATACGCACACTTATTTGTGATTCAATTTCATTCGTGAATTTATCGATCAAGACAGACGTTACAACGGGCGTCCGGGAATCGGACCACAATGAACATATTTTCAAAAAGGTACCACTAAAACTTTTCATTTATTACAGATCCAGCAATTGGGCTACTATTTTAAACGATTTTTCGCTATTGTATCCGGTAATTGGGCCACTATATATTAATAGATTTTAGATTTAACAAAAGGCAAACAATTGAAACACTTCATTTATTATCTCATGTGTTTCTGTCCTTAAAATAAAACTCCATCCACCAAAATGCGTTATGTTGAATGGTCCGTCTAGATGTATAAGTATAAGAGCAAAACCCACAATTACAAAATATTTCGAGATTATTCCTTATCAATCTTAGACCAGATTTAATTGTAAACAATTTGGAAATTCCCGAGATGTAGGAATTCCTGCAGGAAAATAAATTTTAATTTTCAAAATTCGAGGATAAATTTTTCAGATACAAAAAAAAAGACCTCACACCCTAAGAATGCAAGACCATAAATTACAATTATTATTAAGTTTTTATTATATTAAAACCTATTAACCTTGTTAAGCAATCAATGTTGTGTGAACACACATGGTTTACAAAACAATACTATTGACCTAGCTCTGTTCAGAATTGTTTTTATATTATTGATAAAAAATATATACGGATAAACTTTTTATTATTAATATAGATAATTTACTGATCAATTTA
Source organism: Cinara cedri (assembly GCA_902439185.1). Classification (NCBI taxonomy): domain Eukaryota; kingdom Metazoa; phylum Arthropoda; class Insecta; order Hemiptera; family Aphididae; genus Cinara; species Cinara cedri. The sequence goes on from CABPRJ010001429.1 coordinate 1,022,497, forward strand.
AAATTAAAATGTTTTCATGATAACTTAGGGACTAGAAACCCTACGAGTAGATTTATGGAAAACTGAAGTTCAAATAATAAAATAGTCTGTTAAGATAAATTATATTGTCATGCTTTTTAAACTACTGAATTTAGAGATATTTTTAACCTAATACCAAACTTTTTATTTATGTTTGCATACAATTTGATGTAAAAAAAAAAAACATTAAGCTAAATATAAGAAAAAAAAAAATCAAAGATATAATAATCTATTATTATAAATTACTATAAAATCAATGTAAAAATGTAATTTTAATTCTAATTTCAATTATTAATTGGACCTAAAAAAAATTGGATAATTATTTAATAGGCACTTGATGTTATTTTAAAATAACAAAAGTTTAGTCTCTTAATTCATGGTGTGTTATCAAGTTATAATTGTAAACACAAAAGATACAAAAAAAAAAAAAAAAAAAAAAAAAAAAAAAAAAATGAATTACAAAACAATTGAAATTATTTGAACAAAAAAAAACAAAATAATAAAAATAGAAACATAATAAAATAAATTTACAAAATAATCAATTTAGTGAAGATGAAGGAAACTGCACAGGAACTTTTTCATTGTTTTTAAGACTACTAAATTTCTTTAAAAATATCATATATATATATATATATATATGTATAAAAAAATTATACAGTTTTTTTTTTAGTAAATTAACTAACACAACATATGAGTATTTCTTTACTTTAGGTAATATGAATCTATTGAGGTAATTTTACTCAGACTTGGACTTATTCAAATACAGTAAATAAAATATTTTTGAAAAAATAATAACCCTAATAATAATAATAATAACAATAAAAAACAGTAAGAATTCAATATAAATACATTCTCTCCAAAAAAATAAAAAACATTAACTAATTTTGATATGAACTATTTTAGCATCACATTTTTTTTTTCATTTTAATATTATTCATACAATTTAGTCTAATTAAGCAAATTGTAAATGCTGATTGCTACTTCAAAATTGTACAAAAAATAGATTCAATTCTAAAATTAAAAAAAAAAAATGAATTATTTGATAATTTAATAAACTGTCAAATATTTTTTTTTTTTTTACAAAATTAATCACCAAAAGAAAACTCTTAATATCTAATAAAAAAATACATAGAATTAATGATGGGGCTCAACTGTTATGCCATTTATCTTGTCCTTTATTCCTGGCAAAAGTTTACAAGATAATAAGAATAATCCAGAAAAATAACAATCTTGTACATAAACTATAAATACCAACAAATTGTAGTACTTATGAAATGATCATACAAATTATTATTTATTGATATTGGTTGATTGGAAAAAAAAATAAAAAAAAAAAACAAATAATAAAAAAAATATATCCAATACCAGTTTATTGTACACGCTTGATAATTTATGATGGCATTTAACTGTTTCGTGTTGTTATACTACGAAAAAAGACCAAGTAACTTTACACCTACTCTAAGATGCAAATCACGTCATTTGCCAACACACCATTTGACGTAAAGTCAAAAATTGTAGTTTAAGCATGATTAATTGTTAAGATATTGTTTTATGCCAATTTCAAATATCAATTTCTTAGCCGAAATGTACGGCTTATAATTTAAACAAGTCAAAGGTAACCAATGAAGTAAAAACTTCATTACTTCATGTTCCTCCTTCCGAAGCATCACGACTACGTTGTTGTTCCAATAGCCGTTCAAGTGGTGACGGTCCTGGACCAGACCACAATGACTACAACAAATATAAAATTCAAAATGCATCAATTGTTTTTAAACTTAAAGGCTTTACCTGCTGATGGAATGTTGCAAATGATCTATTATTAGGCTCTTGACTAGTTTCCATATTCCGTGACATCATCATATTATTAGGTTGATTAAATAGTGAATAATAAGAACTATTGTTAGCACCATTATAATAGTTACGCTGCTGATCATCTCTTATGTTGAAATGCTTTAATGAAAATTCAATTAATTAGAACCTGAATATTTTTTATATCAACCAAAGAACTTACATTTAAACTATTTTGCAAAGATGTATTATGTGGATTAATTGGAGAAGAATTAACATTAGTCCAAGTACCATTTGAATATTGACCAACTGGAGGAGGAGGTTGGTTTTGCATAAATGGAAAAATTGGATGTTTTTGTTGATTGCTAAAAATAATAAATAAATAAATATTACAAGATAATATAACATACTATTAAAATTCTTACTTTTGAGGTTGTTTTATGCTATCAATCCAACTGGCTGGTGGTTGCGGCCAAGCTGTAAAATTTGGTAATGGTTGACCAAATCTGTATGGGTTTTCTGGTGATGAAGGAAATCCATTTATATGCATTTGGCCAAAATTATTTATAATTGGATTGATATTAGACTTCGGAGAATTTAAATTGTTGATGGGATGTGGTAACTGATAACCAATAGGAGTAGGTTTTATAGCATTTTGATCCTTTTCAAACTCTGATGAAGTTTGATCCAGGTCTTCTAAAGACCATTTAGCTTCACTGCTGGAAGATGAACTTGGAGACGGAGATCGAAATTTTACCTAAATGATGATTTAATTGGTAACACTGAATTAAATTATAAAAAAAATGTAGAAATTATTATTTATTTCATCATACCTGTTTGATTTCAGTTTCATGATTCCTTTTCAACATTGTGTCAAAGTCAACATTACGGAGGACTGGTTTTATATCAGAACTATTAGATGACTGGAACTTCAAAATACCACTTTTTCTTTCACCTTAAACAATCCAAATATTTATTTATTTAAAATAATTAAAATATAACAGAATATTAAATCAAAACGTATTAATATACATTATTCCTAAGAGGATCCCAAACCGACATCTATTGTCTCCGTCTTACAAACACGAAACATAGCTAACTTGCGTTCAGTAGGACACATTTTGTACCATTAATTTTAATATTAAAGAAAATTGACTTATTAACAAATTAAAGGTGAGAAGATTATATATATGCCTTAGTGTTGATGATTTTTCGATATTTTTATTTATATATGAGACATGAATACGTTTTAATTAATAAAATACAATTTTAAAATGATTCTTACTTAAAAATTAAAATATCAAAATATCATCAACACTACAGCATATATAATCTTTTTATATTTAATTTTGGTAATAGGTCAATTTGCTTTAATATTAAAACTAACGGCACAAAATGTGTCTTACTAATCGCAAATTTGCTATCTCGAGTTTTTAAGATGGAGGCAGTAGATGTCAGTGTGGCGTCCTCTTAAACTTAATGATTGGGATTTTAACATACTTGAATTTAGTAACTGACGCTGTTGATATGAAGATAATGTTTCAAGATCAGCAGCAAGATCAATTGAATGAGAACCAGCAGAACTGCTTGGTACTATTTCAAAGCTCCATTCTTTATCTTTTTTTCTGTATAAAATAACATTTGATAAATTTTTAGTATATATAAAATATTTAAACCATTGAACATATTGAATACATTGCTTTAATTAACGAATGTGAAGTAGATGAAAACCATATACCAAAACTGATTAACCGACTAGCTCTTAGTGAATTCATATTTATTTTTGTGCTATCATCAGGATTCAATCTGTAATTAAAGAATATATTAAAACGATACCAATAAAATCATTAATAAAATATACAATTTTCTCCTTACATGAACTTAGAATGTATTGATTCTAACATAATAAAACCTTGAAGCAATCTATCTTCTGGTAAAGGAATATGTGAATCTAACAATATAATAGTATTAATTCAGATTAAAAACTAAATAACTTTAATACATACAATCTTCTGGATCCAGATCATTTGATAATCCATTAAGCAATTTGCAAAGACCTGGCCAAATTTGTAAACGACTTTTGAAGCCAGGGGAATTTAAAACATTAATATCACTTTGTATCCAATCCAAAATAAGTTTAACTGTAAAAATCAAGTGTGATATACTGAAAATGTGTTTTTTTAAAGTTTAAGAGGATGCAACACTTTCATGTATTGTCTCCATCCAACAAATTATCATTTAAAAGGAACAACAAGTTTTAATATTATAGTGAACTATCAAACTTAAATGTAAGACTATTTGTTGTTTTTTTCGATAGTTTAATTTTTAAGAGAGATATGAGTAAGTAAAATATTACAATTTAAAAATGCTTAAATCTTGCTTAATTTAAGTACATAAAAAAAAAATCACTTTAGTTGCATAGCTCTTTTTTTTAAGTTTAATGATAGGTTGATTCATATTAAAAATTAAATGTAATGTGTTTGTAAGATGGAGATGGCACATGCAGGTGTGGCATAATTAGATTTTCTTCCTAGATATTTTTAGTAACTAAATTAAGTATTACTCTACCTGCGGGTAATGTATAATATTCTGAAATATTTTGACTTTCTTTCATTGTGTACAAAGGAAGTAAAAAAGCATTGAGAAATGTGGCTAATAAATCAATAACTGGGAAACACGGTGTCATTATAGATGAAGATTCATTTCTAATATAATTAAATGCTAGCATATTAATAACCACCATCTATAAACAATAGAATATTAACAAAATATAAGTAAAAATACTTAAATTAATAAACAACCTGTTGTAATTTAAATGATGTGAATGATTCAGTAGCAATAAGCGGTGTAAACGAGAGAGAGAGACTTTTAATATATCCATCATAACATTGACGCTTCATAATATCCTTTGACATTAACACTCCGTGGAATGCGAGAAATAATTGAATAAATTCATTGCTAGTGATTTTAGTTTTATACAGCATATCTTGACTATGAAAAAAAAATAAAAAATAATATATTTAAATTTTGAATAAATAAATAATTGTTTAATTTGTAAAAAGAATAAAATCACTATTTGTTACTAATAATTACCTAGAGCTTATGTACTTATTTAACGTGACATTTAAATTATTGATAGCTGCTAGAAAAGGGTGTCTAACATTTATACTTCTCATGTAATAAAACACTGTACTTAAACAATCTCCGCGGGATGCTTCTAGTAGAGCCAATTGGTTGTAAGGCTGTCCACTGCTAGGGCTTAATTGTATGGCATGTCTGTTAAGTTTATATAAAGGCATAAGTTTATGATTTATATAAAAATAAATATTATATTTTTTAAAATATTGAAATATAATTTAAATATTTTAAGGAAAAATACATGACATTATTTAATAAAACTATATACCTATAAAACGATTCAGCTTGTCTATTTTGATTACGATAACGAGCAATATCACCCAAGTGTACCAAACAATATTGGCATATGTAATTACATGAAATTTTCTGTGGTTTTCTTAAATATGTTGATCCTATAGGTTTATCATCTGTATCACAAAATCCATACAATTTCCTACAGGAATAACATATTTAAATAAAATTAACTTTGCACAAAACACAATTAAATTTATTAATTGTTACACACTTATGAAAAGGTAGATCCAAATCAAATGTTAAACATATGCTGTGCAAAAGTGTAAGATAAAATCCATAGGCAGACTCAAGGCATGATAAAAATAATGCGTTCCATTCATTGCGTTTGGCATTCTATTGGGAAACAAAATTTTTTAAATTATTAATGAGAAAATTACACAATCAAATTCCCCTTCTAACTTTTTTATCTTTGGCTAGTTGTTGTAACTTATTGATGTTGTTTTTGAAACCATGATTCCAGAGATCTTGTTCAACTTTTTGGTCGAGCGCATACTCTAAGTCTAAAGTCAATACTTGTTGATAGATTATCTAGAATGCAAAACATATATATATATATATATATGTATGTTTTGTGTTGTTTTTTATTATACTCAGTGTTGAATTCAGACAATATTTCTAGGGGGAGAGGCATTACTAAAATTATGGACAAATTTTTTTAACTATTTAATTAATTATTAATTTACCCAAATTAAACGGGGGGCGGGGGGGGGGCAAACAAAATTTCTCTGTCATATACCTGGATTCAAAACTGACTATATTATAGGTATATATGTATGTACCTATACTATAACAACAAACAACACATAATTATACAAGCAGAAGAGCATACCCTCAATTGCTGCTGGCATGCTAACGTTTCAGCACTGTTTATATCTTTAGATACACATATTTGTTCTTTCAAATGATCAGCTTTTCTGCGGAACATAGAAAAAAATATCAAAAATGAAATAATATCACTTTCGAGAAGGCTAGACTATGTGCGCAAGTATAATAAAATGTACAAATTTAGTAGCATTGATCGTACTTTAACGTTTGAACGGCCGCGATGGACACCATGGCTTTTTAATCGTGTCCCCATACACGTCATGAAACAACGTAAAGAGGTGGGTTTTCTTCAGGCAAAGATAAAGACGTGCCGGATGCCAATAACACTGTAGGACGGTCGGATCATTGTACACACTCGTTAAGAAGCGATTTCGTTTCGGAAGACATCACAGTAGATATTTCTCGACAATTATAAGTAATAACACCATTATAACAACACCACGAACCGCCAGCAAACGTGTTTGAAGTTCGAGAAACGTCTCGTAAGTCGTTGCGTTTTAATCGCAACATTCGCAATGAGCCTTATCACTGTTATCAATGTATTACACAATAGAACGACGCACACGCATGTCGTTCAGCGGCGGCGGCAACGATTACCAATAAGCGCGTTTTGACGCGGCTGTAAACCATAGACCATAAACCATCTTTATACAAAACCGTGCTGATAACGAGACCATCAGTTTTTCCCCTTGAGTAGGGACGCCTATTCATTTGGATAAGAAAGTACAGCAATTATTATTTATTATTATTTTCCGCATAACAAAGTGAAAATATAATATAACGTAATAAAAAGAATTATTCAAAAATAAATAAAATAATACAATTAATACATACCCTATAAACATTATAAATTGTATTATGTTTGTTTATTAAAAATTATAAAATGAAATAGAGATAATTGCTTGTGCAGTTTAACTGGTTTTCTATAATATTTTTAGGATGAGCAGACCCCATTTTGGCGAGTATTGTGTTCGATTGTCGAATTAAACACAGTATTTAACCGTCATTCTTAACATTTGTCATGTATTGATATACATTTTTAATGAAATTAAATTGCGCAGATTTTAGATTTTGAGTGGGGTGAAGAAGCTTTTGGTTTTACAAAGATCTTTATTTTTGTTTTCTGTGGACAACTTTTCTACCAGAAATTTTACTCCGATTTTTAAATGTAGCGCCTTCTCTGAAAGGAAATCGGACTGAGAAGGTATTTTAACGTTAATTGATTTGCCCAGGAGTTTTCTAAATAGATGGAAAAAACATGGTAAAACCGTAGAAAAAAGGGAAAATAGATATAATATTATTAAAGAAAATATATAATGCCCAAGTAGGTAATTATTTCACCATAATATGGCATATATATTGTTGGCGAAGCAGCACTATCAGAATAGTAATGGTTTATCGTTGCTTACAAATATACATTAAATTTCCGCTCCCTACTACCTTCTCAACTTCTCACCTAGTTACATCAGTGGTGAAGTTGCCAGGCCTTTTTTTTTATGTTATACCTACACTCTTAGTCGAAATATTAGTATTAAATTTGGAATTAATTTTTGAAGTTGCAATGATCTATAAGTGACCAGCGTTCGACAAATTAATAAAATGGTAAATACTATCTGTAAAATGTTAGTTATGTACTGTATTTTATATTTCGACAGCCATTTATTTTTGTATTGCATTCAATAAACACGTGCCCTTTTTTGATAAAATGCATTTCCACCAGTCACCTTTTATTTAAAACGGTACATTTTTGCATTCATTGGGCGCGAATCCAGAATTAAAATTTGAAGTGGGCCATTTTTTTAAAAGGACAAAAAAGTAATACACGATTAAAAATAATGAAAGTAAATATCACTAACTGAAATTAGAACTTTATTAATTATTGTTCATTTTTAAAACTAATTGATAAAGTTTATTTTTCTTTGTTTGGTTTTTACAAATCTAGAAATAATGTCATTAATATTTTTATTTATTTATTTATGTTTACGAATTTCCCGTTTTTTCAAATTAAGGTGCTCACACATTACAATGATAAAACGGCCGAAGTAAAATATCGTGTTGCGGTTTTTATAAAAATATTAAAAACCGCTGCATGACCGAATTTTATCACTACCGATGGCGGTTTTTCATCATTTTTTTTTAATACTTACCTTCTTCAAAATGTGAATAAATGTAAACTTACCCTACAGTCCCCGCGTACAACCTCTCCAACAACATATCATTTTCAGTAGACGTCATGCTGCACTTACTTTTCTTCGCAATATCAAGTCTCTGGGTCCGGATGGTATCCAGAGTAACTTTCTTTTTCAGCTGAAAGATACAATTGCCTGGCCACTATATATTCTTTTTCAAAGTCCTTAAACTTCGGTATTTTTTCCTCAAACTTGGATCCATTACCCTTAGCCTTAAGTCAGATGACCCACTAAATGTTACCAACTATCGTCCTATAACTATCTTACCATTACTTTCCTTTCCTGGCTGCAGTCTTACTTAGTAGATCGTCGTCTCTTCGTAAAAATCGCAAACTCGCGTTTCTCTATGTTTACTTCCTCATCTGGTGTCCCGCAGGGCGAGATTCTGTCTCCACTTCTTTTTCTCCTTTTCGTTAACTCAGCGTCCCTATAGTACTTTCTCATACTAAACTTCTAATTTTCGACGACGATATGAAACTCTTCCTAAAAATAAACTAAATACATGACTGGCATAATCTGCAACACGACCTCAACCGACTAGTTTTATGGGGTGAAAATCTAGGCCTTTCTCTCAACATTCAAAAATATTCTACAATAACTTTTACCCGTCTCCGGTCACCCATATTCTTCCCCTACGGAATACGCATCATTCCAATAAAGACATCAGGTGAATCTATCCGCGACTTGAGATTTACTCTAACTCTAACCTCTGACCTCTCCCCAAATAAGCAAATACAAGATATCTGGTGTAAGGCTTTTAAGGTTCATGATTTCATCCTTCACTCTTCTCAACTTTTCCATCTAGTCATGCCCCTCAAAACACTATACTGCGCCCTAGTGAGACCCATCGTTGAGTACGGCAGAGTGTTATGGGATCCTGAAACTGCAACGGCCAGTGCTTCTGTAGAGCGTGTTCAGAGAAGGTTTCTCCGTGCCGTTTCTCACTGTCAACATAATCCCTGCCCCATACCTCACGACTACTCTCCTGTTCTATATAAGCTAGACCTCCCAAGCTTAGCAGACCGTAGACAGATAAAAAAAATTTCGTTCTTTTCAAATCTCCTTATTGGCAAAATAGATTCACCCGTTCTTCTCTCCCTCTTTAATTTTAAAATTACACCTCGTCGCACCCGCTTTCACGCTCCATTTCATATTCCCCAATCTTTTACTAGTTTCCTTCAAAACTCCTTCCTAAACGGTCTAATGCGAACCGCAAACAATGACCCGTCCTTTCAATTAAAAAACCCAAAAAGGAAAATGCTAAGCAATGTAGAAAGAGTAATAGTCATGGGAATAACAATAGTAACATAGTTAAATATTAAGTTATCACTAATAATCCATAGGTCTATCATAAGTAAAATGTATGTTAGATACAAGAGCATTCAATGTAAACTGGACTAGTCCCGTATTTTATAATAAATAAATAAATAAAATATTATTATAATATTATATACGTGTTTATTATAACCGTAGCGGGTAAATGATATGACGAGACGTTCAAAACGTTGGGCTCGCAAATGTATAGTTTTCAACCAGTTGTATACAATTATCGTTATATTCTTACGAGCTCTTAAATCGGCTCAGCGGAACATAAACAATTAAAAATCGAATACAATAACATTATTGCCTAATAATAGATCGTGACGAGCATAAAATATATAAACAAATTTACATACCTACGTGTATTACTTGGATCATACACTATACGTATATGATCTGAAGGAATATTGCGTTGTATTATTGACAATGCTACTTCTAAGAAAACCCGTGTGTTATTACCGAAAATGATATGAAATAAATATCTTGATACGTATTTCGAAGAAATTTATTTTTCAATTGTTGTCTATTGATACTTGTGAATCGTGATCATTAGCAAAATTCAAATTTCAAAGTTATTTCAGTTAAGATTCCTATTACATAAATAGTTTATTATTCATTAAATACAATATAAAATATTAACGAACATATAATTCGTTGCTCTTTTGGAACACTTGAACAACCGTTTCAATGTACATAATTGAGTTTAATCAAACTCAACAACTCACACATTGAAATCTTCTAAAGAATTTACATCTCGCCTCAAAATAATATTTACATTGTCTACATTGATAATTTTATGTTTAAATCATATCTTATTGTAAAAAAAAAAAAAAATGAGTTTTTAAAAAGAAAAAACCGCGTAATTCGAAAATATTGATAATTATATAACGTTATCATATAGGCAATCCGACGAGAGCTCTTGAATTTCCCTAGCAATGTATGGTATGCTTATATGCATCCCGGAACGACGACTCGTGAACTACCCGCGCCACTTTGTTCATCGTTATCAGCGTTATCGGCAGCGGAAAACGTACGGACGGCCCATAAATGTTGTTAAACATTGCGGGAAATCGGACACACACGCGCGAGTTTTGTCTGCCGCCTAGGTGCGTTCTCCTATGCGTCGTACTTTCCTACAGCAGCGAGCGATCCATTGTCTTTATAATCGACGGTATTACTCGTAACATTGTAGTGGACCGGACGGCACCTTTTGTCAACAATTATTCGGCGATATTTGGAACAAAAGGTTTGAAGAAACAATACGACTGTTGATAAAAAATATAAATCTCGCTTTATTCCCGGGCCCTTCTCGCCTGTGGATCGCACATACGTAATGAACGATTCCGACGGTCGTTCTAGAATAATTAAAACAAAGTCCGATTTTTGTCGAGCACTCGTGCCCGTTGTACGTACACAACAATTCGAGGGCGCGGCCTACGCAGATAAAGTAACGGACCTAGGCGTAGAACGCGCAATTCACAATCCGAAAGCGGCCTTTCTCACTCATAAATTCAAGATATTTATGTATTCGAATTCGGTGACCGATTATGCACTTAAACTAAATTACAAAGCTGACAAGTGGTTTTAATGCGTAAATACGCAGGTGTATCCGCTAAGGAGACCAAGATAAAGTAAATAGTATAAGTATAGTAATCCACATTACTACGCTTCATTTTTATATATATATATAAAAAAAAAAAAAATCACATTTTTTTACATTTCGCGCAGTCTTCAAACTGCGGCTAGAGTGGTATTAGCTGCTCTGCTTCGCTTTCGTCTAGTTCGTCCAAAATTGGCGGATGAGAAGTTAGATTGATGCCTTCTATTGGATTAAATGGCGGTGGTGCTTATGGCCTGTCGGTTGACGAGTCGTTGGTTAGGTAGCCTAAGGAAACGTACCGTTCTCATGCACCTGTATTTCTGGTACTTTCGAAGCTTTTTTTTTGTTAAAACGTTAGTAAACATAATTAAAAACCAACTATCCTGTGGAAATTTAAATGAGAGGGGCGTTTTATGTGCCCGTACGCGCCTCCTGCAAGGGGCACTTGCGAGCCGTATACGGTAATAGTCACCACACACGAAACCAAATACTCACCAGACGCAGTAGCACTGCAAAATGTACAGTACCGAAATATAGTTTCGGCACACGGACCCACACCGGCCGTAATCTAATATATAACGATAATGCATATGATGTCAGTATAATCAACCAAATTTTATTTTATTTTTATTAATCGAGGGAAACATTTTACAGACCACATTGAACTTTGTTTTTCAATATTTTAATCTCAACAATTATAATGTCTTATAAAAAGTAATTTTAACCCATTTTTTTTTTCTCATTGTTAAAAATCCGAGTTCAATCCAGCCTGTAGAATGGTGTTGTTTATTAATAAAAACATGTTTATGAAAATATTGAATTAACAATAAGTTGTCACTATTTCCGTGAAGTAATTTTGATCAGTAAAAATGCTAACACTCCTTCCCCTAAATGAATGTTGGGTAGTAGATTATTTGGAAAATATTATCTTAAAGTGGAAATTGGAATGTTAAAAATAGTTTTACAATTTTTCAAAATTTGAAAAACTGGCAACGGGCTTCTTAAGAATGCACTACAATGTAAAATTATACATTTAACAAAATTCAGAAAAAAATAAGGAGAAATTATATAAAACTAATATCTTATTATTTCAAAATCAATAACTGATAAAAATTAATTTGTATGTTTACTTGATCAAATTATTGTTTAGGTATACATTTATTTTAACAATTTTAAAAACATTGAATTTATTTAATTAGTAAAAATTGAAATATGTATAAGGTACCTATAATACGTTATAGATAAGAATAAAATGTAATGTTCAGAGATCTTTACACTCATCTTACGATGGTGTCTTACTTTTTTTCAATATTTCAACTCTAAAAATTCAAAGACAGTACTTCAATATAATAAATTAATACATAATAAGGTATATTGTACTCAATTAATAGGGAAAATAAATTATAAAAAAGGCAAGAAATAAAGCCCCGTTATTTTTATTAATAATATTAAAACCAAATATTAATTTTCTTCTCCAGCTAATACTTTAATGATGGCTGGAAACAGTATAAATTTAGATTTATTTTGTTGCTCAATAAATGATATACACTCGACGTTTAATTTATAAACATTGTCTTTCATATTAAACTAATTGATATAATATTTTTGATTACTAAGTACCTAAAGATATTAGTTAAGGTCTCTAAATAGTATGTGTTCTATTGTTAAGGTTAAGGATTTTGGATATTATTTATATATTAACTATTATGATGATTTAATTTAGTATACTGATGTATAACATACGTTTTGCTGCTGTAATGTCTTTTTGTAAATGAAGTTTATTCCGTATGAAATTATATAAATAAATAATTTATTGAGATAAATATGAAACTAGTTGCTAGGGCACGCATAGTAGGTAGGGGCCACTTACCTGGCAACTTGTCACTAACATGAATATAATCAATATTATATGCAATCTAGTACTATCCATTGTATATGATCTAAGTGTTTTTACGCTTTATTTATATTTTACTATATTATTAGGTATATTTGCTTAATTAATCTATCTTATCATTGTCTAGATTACTATTCCATCATTTTTAATTAATATACAACAATTTTATAAATAAAATTATAAAATTAGTCCAAACATTATGTAAAAATATGCATAATCTGATTTTTAATGAATGAATTTGTTTTTCAACGTTCAAACAAGGTTGACTTCGAAAATGCTAAATGAATATTAAAGACAGCCAGGTTTATGCACATACTTAAAATTTCTCCGCTGAAACATTAAAAAATGCCTTTACTGAGATAAACAAAGGAACATTCAGCTACAGACAAGCATCTGAAAATAATGCAGACAATAAGTTAAATGAGATTGAAGAAAATTTCTGTAATAAATTAAATGATACTGTAGAAACTTTTAAGACTGATAATAACGAAAATTTAAAAATAATGGATTTTTGTTTTGGTAAAATTTGAAATCTTTAAGGTAATTTTGAATATGTTGGACAAATGAGTGAAATTGAAGAATAAGAAATAACATATAAGTTTCTAAGGGGAAGTAAAGGTATGAGAGGACATTATGTATTTCCATTTATTATTGACAGTTACTGTTACCAAAAATCAAATTATAAAAACACTGTTATTGCTCAAGAAAAAATAAAAGTCAAAATTTTGAATGGGTTGATACCTATTTCATAGTTATGTAAGTTGTTATTTGTTAATTATCATTGTTTTATTGTTTACGTAATTTTACACTATAAAATGTTAAAAACATGTTTTATAAACTGTTAAAGTAGATGTAATATATTTTTATTTTAAGTTTTATCTTTTTTTACCGATACCAAAAATTGTTTTTATAATATTTTTCAAAAACTAAGTGTGGATGCTTCTGCTAATTCTACTAAAATTGCTTGTATGACTGTATCACTAGCACGAAAAGTTTAATTTAAATCATTAAGGTGTTTCAGAAACTGGTTCACCTATAGATGTGTTTAAATTGACATTTGAGATTTCACATTCTAGTAAATCTTCCATACTTTTATTTGCTGGCACCCTGGTAAGCATTTATTATGAGACAATAAAACTCCTGATAGGCCATCAGATCAACAAGAAGTATATTTCATTAATAACAACTAATAAAATCACCATGATGCAAGTTGTTGATCCTTGAAAATATTTCCTACCAGCTCGTTTATGATAGTTGACGCGTAGACCGAAGTTGAAATTAGACAAATTAGTACCCGTCTGCTGGCTCGGTGGACAGTGGAAAAGTAGACCAATTCTGTTGAACCGAGTTTTCAAGGCAAAGAGACGTTGTCGTAATGTTCGGTCAGAAAAAAGTCCTTAACTTATTTACTCAGATCAACTTCAAAAGAGAAACGTTACCGAAGTATATTTCGACTGATATGAAACATTGAAACCACACCCGACACCACAACATTATGTAGAGAACGAGTGAACCGGAGTCGACGGCACGGTACAATACCATTGCGATTCTTGAATTCGTCAGAAATGTTTGATGAAATAACACAATGATATAATATGAATAACCGAATAAATCAACACAAAAATGGCGGGATAATTATATCGTATTTGATAATAAGAGTGGGAGAAACATTAACCGGTTGGTATGAATTCTAATTCGCACCGATTGAAATTTACAATGAATTTTTACGATTAATTATAATACAGATATCTGTAATAATTATTTGAAACATTTTGGCGCAGACTCATACTTACGCATTACATGAACTTCTGAAAATTCGTCAACTAGTCCATAATTTCACCGCGTTGGGCACACTGTTATCGCTGGCCACCAGTCGCGGCAATATTATCGCCATCGTATCGTTGAACATGGCGGCTCAACAAACTTTGTAGCCATCGGAACATTATTAAAGATAAGCACCTAATGGCCTCCATAGCGGACGTTTATTGTTGTGTTCTCGATGGCGATAAAATGAAAACTAAAATTAATGGCTTTCGGACAGTTAATGTGGTAAAATAGTTCAAATTGTGGTTTCAGAGTTAAAACAGTTTCAAAGACAACAGGACGTCAACAACACCATAATACAGTCAACAACACTGAATAACGGAACGCGATACCACACGGCACGCATCGCAACGACTGTTTATCAATTCTCCTTGGGTAAGTAAAAGACAACAAAAAAAAATTTACAACGGTAGTGATGGTCTTTGCGTTTGTCTTACAACTGATATCTTTGAACAATTTGTATAATGTTTGAAACTTCATTGGACATTCTATTAATTTGACTTTAGAATTTACTATTTAGATTTTACTTTGATGGAATTACCAGAATTATGAAATTCTTGAAAACTTTTAAATTAATTTTTACTAATTACCTATGCCATAATTATTTCTATTACCATTTACCTAAAAATTGTTTACGAGACTACAGAAAACGTTAAAAATAAAACGAATATATTAAATTAAATAAATATATTACACCCGTATTATACACACGAAATTTAGAGAAATGGTGTTTTGTCTTCGACTTCCAGTTAGTAGAATACGATTTTAGTGCATACTTACGTTTGGTTTTTTTTTATGTTTGTATTCAAATGCGTTGATTTTTATATCTTCAACTTTTGATTGTATTAACAAAGATGAGAAATATATTTTACTTGTCAACAAATTGTAGTAATTTATAAACTTGTTAATATAAAGCTATCTGTGGTGTACTAAATACACCCAATCTATAGGTTTTAAATATTATTTGTTGGATTTTTAGTAAAATATTACTCATTTCATCAATTAAAAGTTTAGCGTATTATTAAATATGTATACTTAGTAATTAAAAATCATTAAATTAATGTTTGGAATTTAACGACTTATTATTCATAATTCTAAGCAATTTTTCATCGTTCTTATCAGAGACGGATTCAGAACAAGAAAACATGATGTAAGGGTGATTTTGAAAATGCCTGTAAGGCAGGCATTTATGATGAAAATTAAGCTAGTATATTGGAAGCAAGTTTTGTAAGCGAATAGGGGGTTGAGCGATCGTCCCCCTCTGTATCCACCATTGAAATAAAATAATGCACCTAGGCACTTACTATAGTAAAATAGTAAAACTACTAGCTAATTATAGTTAAAATCAGTTTGCCATTAATAATGTAAAATACAAATAAAATTAAAAAATGTTTACTTATAATGAATTAGTTGATAAATTATGACTAACAAATGTTTTAGATTAAAAAAAAAAAATATGAACAGAAGGAAAGATAAATGGGATATCTGTCGCACATGTGGTAATGCAGGAGAAATTGAAATATTTGGCCGCGATGGAGTGGCTTTGCAACTAGAAGAAAAAATTAATAGCTACCTCCCTATTACGGTAAACTTTAAAATAAAAATTATTTTATAATCTAAATTTTTTTAAGTATTGAATTAAAAATTGTATTCTAATTTGTTTTCCTATTTTATTATTATAGGTCTCCAATAATGACAATTTACCTCTTAAGCTATGTAATGTATGTATCAACCGGCTTGAAAATTGTCATCACTTAATTCTATCAACTATAGAAATGAATAAAACATTAGAAGAAGTACTGAAAAAAAGGCAAATAAGAAATAATTCCTACAATTTTGTAAGTACTTATTTATACATTTATCCATTCTGAGTTTTATATTATGTAAGACACCTGCAATGTATACAAAACAAGTCACTGTATTCTTAATAGGTTTGATATTTCCATATTAGAATTAATTTGTTTTCATATTTTGATAGGAAAATAATGAAGACGAGACCAATGAAATTATGGAACAAGAATCTATACAATCTATGGATATCATGGATATAAATTCTGCTGATGATGATGTTGAAGATGACGGTATTGTTACAGTTAAGGAAGAATATTTAGACGTATTTATTTTGTTTTATGATGAAATTGAATAAATATTATAACTCAACCATTAAAAAAAAAAATGTTTTATTTAAACAATATTTTTACTTTAGTATGAATCTGTTGATGTTGTTAATGTTGGTACTGATGAATGTTATGAAGTATTAACTGAAGAACTTGATTTGGAAAACTCCAAAGAAGATAATGACAATCAAGAAAATGGTAAATTTCAATGTGCCAAGTGTCAGCGTGTTTTTGAATCGGAGACCAAAATGCGCCGTCATATAATTATTCAACACAATCCTGGCGAGATGGAATGTTTTCATTGTTTTGCCAATTATGAATCCATGTTGCATTTTGAACGCCATGTGTCTACACACTTTGTTCGAAATGAATATCTATGTGACTTTTGCCCTACCATGTTTAACCGTGTATCTGGACTACTTGATCATTTGGTTAAACATAAAAGTGAACGTCGAAAATTTACGTGCCAAGAATGTGGAAAATCGTTGGCAAACCGGCTGTCTTTCTTAATTCATCAACGAACTCATACTGGTGAAAAACCCCATGCATGCAAATTTTGCGATAGAACCTTTTCACAGGTGAATATAATGAAAATGTACATTTTAATTTTTAAGTTTTATTTTTGGTGGCAGGTTGTAACATTTACATAAAGTGTTGCAAAAATAATTTTATAAGATACCTTTATAGGCTGGTAAAAAAAATGTTATATTATGTACAGATCCATAATAATGGGCTTTATTTTTATTTTTTAAGCTCTTTTAGCTGTTTGCCTTTATAAATAACAATAAAATTGGAAAAAATGATTGTACCTATGTTGACAGCATGACACGATAAAAATAGGCACATTGTACGCATTATTGCTCCAAAAGAAATGCTTTATTGCCACCGTGTCGACACATGTTTCTTATATTTGTATGGCTGTCCAAAGCACAAAACATTTGTACTCTGAAAACTATCTAATTATTAATAGACACACTGGTGAACACCAAAATTTTCTTTTTTAATTAACAATTTTTTTACTACACAGACTACATATTTAATAACCAATTATAATTTACTATAGAAATCTAATAATTTTTTATAAACATTATTTTGAGTAATTCATGTGCTGCTGTGCTCCATAGCACAAATCGGCAATGACTTTTATTAAAGATGTATTAAAGGTATTTAAGATGATATTCTGTTATAACAATTTGTATACAAATTTATCTAAATTAATAATTCATTAATTAGTATTTTATTTATAATTTATTTGATAAGTTTATAACAATTTAAAGTTTAGTACGGTGATACCTATATAGACTGAGGCAAAAATAAATATTCTATTTTTAGCCAACTCATATTTATTCATGTTTAAATTAACGGTAAAACTTTATTATATTGCCACATTTTGTTATTATAAGCAAAAATGGACACAATAGCAAATGAAGACATTTTATTCCAAAGTGCTTTAAAATTAAATTAAATTACATCTCCTGGGACATTTAACATTATTAGCGTCAAAACAATGGAAAAATAGTAGAGATATTGGAATAATGTTTTATTTTCAAATAAATTAAGAAGCATAAAACCCTGAATCAAAAAATGGAACCTTTCTCCAAATCTAAAAAGATGGGATGAAGTAATAATTACCTGAACCAGAATTGGATATATGCACTTAACCCACTTATTTTTCATTACCAAAGAACTGGCTCCAATATGTGACACATGCAAGGAAAACATATCAATCAACCACATAGTGATCAAATGTCCTAAATATACCGAAGCAAAAAAAAAGATTTTCATACATTTTAAACGTAAGCTATTAACCACGGCTGTTGAAGCCTTAATATAATAAAAACAAAAACAAATAGCAAATATAAAAAAAAAAGATAAAAATAAAATTTATATTGTTTTTATTATTTATTGTTAATTTAAGAAGGGTTAAGAGTTATATGGTTTACAGTTTGAAATACAATTTTGTATGAGTTGGAACATGTTTTCCATCTGTTTAGATAGGTATATTAAATATAAAATAATGAAAGCTAAATTGTTGCAATAATGCATTTAGCATTAATATTTTTGACACCTATCTGATGATTATTTAAGTGTTAAATCCAATCAAAACTTTTTTAATTTAATGCACACAATTATTAATGTTTTTTTTTTTAAACTTTTTACAGATTTCTTCAAAACAGTATCACGAACGAACTCATACAGGTGAAACAACCCATCATTGTGAATTTTGTGGCAAAGGATTCAATTCGAAATTGACGCGAGATACACATAGACGTATTCATACGGGTGAACGTCCATTTGGATGTAAACAGTGTAATGCTACTTTCCGATGTCTGGCTAATTTGCGACAACATGAGATGGTTCATGCACCAGTAAAGCCGTTCCAGTGCGAGGTTTGTTTAAAGCGTTTTGGGCGGCCAGAAAAAGTGCGTGTTCATATGCGTACACACACTGGTGAAAGGCCGTACAAATGTCCCATTTGTGGTCGTGGTTTTACACAAAAGAATGATATGCTCAAACACACCAATGTGCATAATAAGCCAGCTCGACGGTCTAGTGTTCAAAATAATAAAAATGATGATGATAATCTAATAGTTTCTGTAGGCAACACAGAGCGATCTAAGTATGTAGATATAAATCAACTTAAGGAATTATGTTTTGATATAAACACCAATTATGATTGTTCAGAAAATGATACCATTAGTAGTTTAATGGGGGAATAATAATTCAGTGTCTTTTTATTTAAATTCTGTGGAAATAATTGTTGATATCTATTAAACTATTTATTGTACTATATTATATGTAAACATTATATTTACATTATACATATATGTGTATTAGGTATTATATTATGTGTACCTAAGATAATATGAGAATGAAATAGAAATAAATTATTCTGTAAAATATAGATAATTAATTAATTTTATAAATTACTACTATTGTAATAGTAATATTTCAGTCAATAGGTAATAATTTTGTATGAATCTGAATTAATTTAATGTTTTATTATTTATTAAGTTAAAGTAATGTATGGTCAAAATGATTTTGTATTAAATTGGTTGTATTGTTATAATATATTAATATGTTACTAAAAATAAAAAAACACATTTTATAGAAATTTAATTTTTAAGGTACAACAAATCATAAACAAATTATTAAAGACAATTATTAGGTTCTGAACATTTGTGTGGTCAATTCAAAATGGATTTTTTTATGAGAAATTTGGTACTTATTAGTTCTTGCTTTGCCACAGCAAAATAATAACAAAGGGAGGTTCCTTGGCACCAC
This sequence comes from Cinara cedri, assembly GCA_902439185.1. Lineage (NCBI taxonomy): Eukaryota > Metazoa > Arthropoda > Insecta > Hemiptera > Aphididae > Cinara > Cinara cedri. The sequence continues at coordinate 1,042,789 of CABPRJ010001429.1, forward strand.
AATGTTATAATTTTGATTTCTAACTATATAGTAAATTACGTTATTAATTTTTAACCACAAATATTTTTTTCTTTAAATTGCTATAGTAATAGCAATAATCTATATTAGCTGTTCGCTGACATCTTGTTAGTACGTTCTCAACTTCTGCTGTAACTTAAAAAAAAATTGCATGCAAAAGGAATTTTAATGATAAAAGCGATAACGTATTTTCATAAAACAAATATATAATCAAAATTAATTAAATTTAATCATACTTAACATTAACATTTTATTATTCATTTACAGTAATTATGACCTCAGGGAGGGGGCATATAATAATAATTACAATATACGGGGTGATCAATCTATCACATGACACTCATTATCTCGGAAAGTATTAACTTTTTCCGGAATTTAGTTTTTAGAATATTTAAGAAACAAGCTGTTCTACAATTTTATATGCATGTTATTTTTTGTCACCTTTATTTTTGGGGGTAAAATCACTAACTACTTTTGATTTTCAAATGGTAACCTTGTTATGACAAGACATCATAATTGTAATTACAACTTTTATTTTATAGATTATGTTACTTTAAATTAAAATTATTTTTATGCAAGTAGGTTCCTACGATAATTTTATCGTGAAAGTAATTAAAAGTATCGTATNTTATATGCATGTTATTTTTTGTCACCTTTATTTTTGGGGGTAAAATCACTAACTACTTTTGATTTTCAAATGGTAACCTTGTTTATGACAAGACATCATAATTGTAATTACAACTTTTATTTTATAGATTATGTTACTTTAAATTAAAATTATTTTTATGCAAGTAGGTTCCTACGATAATTTTATCGTGAAAGTAATTAAAAGTAAAATAAAATAATTGGAGTGAATAAATATACTTTCTTACTACCTATACCTAGTTTTATGAAATAAAGATAAATTACTAGCTAGTAGATGAAATATTATTAAAACAAAAGATGGGACGGATAGGTAAATTACGAAATATCCACAATAATACTAGTAGTCAATTAGGTATAATACAATTTTAAATGGCATATTTATTATTTAAACCAAACCACACAGATTAAATTGAACATACATAAGATAAATTAGTTGGATTACAGAAATAAATTAACACATGTACTATAAAATCGAGTGAGCCGGTCGAAATTAAAATGCCAGAGTAATCTCGCCCCTTTTATGACTCCGTGTGAATTATCTTTTTATATTTTATAAAATATAATTTATTATAATATATTATATTAATTAGGCGTATTAAATAATTGATTTAATGTTAACACAGGCTAGCCAACTTTGAATTGTTAATGCCTATAAAATATACGGTTTCACGTAAAAATAAAAAAGCACAAACGTTATACCTATTAAATTATTTTTTCGCATTACGATTACGTTTATTGTTTAATTGTTAATCATTAATTATGATTAACGATATACTATTGTGTGTAATGGTGTTCGATTTTTTCCGTTTTTCGTTTATTCAACTTTATTTTAACAACAAAAAAATAATAACAAATTGGAATTAAATTGAACTAATAGATCAATGTCAATGTCTACTTTTTTTTTTACATACATTTCAGATTGTGCAATTATTGTGGAGTGTTTTTCTCAGAAGGCACGGTGAAAGTTTGGCAAACAAATTTAATGACGAATGAACGATTATCGAAAGTAGAAATAATCGGTCGCACGTTTTTTTACCGCGTGTATGTGGTCCACCATTCATTATAATCCATTTCGAAAAGGTGTTTTTATCGCACAGTATTTATAACCCGCGATGAGTCAAGGTGCACGCGATAATTTTCGAAATGTCGCGCGTTAATATTAACGACACTCGTATCTTGTGCTCTATTCATTTCAATGTATTTTAACAAAACACATCGTAAATTAACGGTGCGGTTTAAATGTCGCGTAAATAAAAGAACGCCCGTGTGCGTTCAGCCTAAAGGTGTCTTTTTCACAGCTTACCGTGAAACGCAAAATATTCTAGAGGACTGTGATTGGTTGAACCATGTGGTTATTATTTAGTGGTTAACCAGTGGTCAAACGTCATTTTTGATTTTAATATCTTCTTTATATCGCTTACACCGGATAGTTGAGTTCAATCCTAATCGGACCGTGTGTTCACGGTTAAATGATAATGGTTCAACTATTTTAAATTGTATCAATCATATGGTAAACGAATTGTAAATTATCACGTTTCACGGCGAGTGGTAAAGGCACCTTAATGGTCGGTGGCATGAGCGAACGCAAGGGGGGAGGTTTGGGGGTTCAAAACAATCCCGAAATATTAGGAAAACTTTAAAATAAATCGCTTGACTACATATGTGTATAATTATTGTATATAATATACGATTACTTAAGTTCCAAAATAAAGAGTACTACAGTATGATATTTATGAACATTTTAAATTTTTTCGAAATGACTGACAAGTAAACTGTACCAATATTAAAATAAAAGCGATTTTTATTTTTGTATTAAATACGTTTTTTGTATAGTTTTCAACTAAAATAAATATTTCTCAAATGATTTTCAGGTTACTCAATTTTAAGGCTTGAATTAGAAAAAAAAACTACGCATCAAAGTTTAATAATATAATGTAATAAATATCGTTAAGTATTATCGTAATATTAATAAATTACGACTACATTTTTAATAATAACAATAAAATACAAACAAAATGTGCATCGAAAATAAATGCATATTTCGTGGTCGCTTTGCAGCAGTGGAACCGAGATGCACCGAGGTACATTCAATTTTGTGGTCCTCCAATCGTATTGAAAACAGACATGCTGTACTCCGACGGTCTAGCGAACCGTTGGCTGTATGCATAGACGAATAGACTGGTCTTTGGTACGCTCATAGCGGTCAAAGATAGTCGTGACTTGTGACTGCACAATAATTATTATTATTTATTATTGTGCAGATAATATTGTACCTGTATTATCTACTTGCTTTGCTCGCGAATTCACGAACCGTGATATTGTTCTATTTTTTCACGCCTACTTAAAATCATTTTTTTGAAATTATTAAGTTAGTCATAATCTTTAAATTAGTTGGACCGCTACACCTTTAATTAGTGGTGGTTGGATGGTCTGTATAATCCTAGTTATTATTCATGGACATGTTAATTATTACACTTATAGAGTGATGGGGAGTAATATGGATGAATATTGGTGTGGAGAGTAGGTGACAGAGGCGTAAGTATGAATTATTTATTGGGGGTTCTGACTTACAATTATTTGTAATTCGAGTGAATGGCGAGTTGAATAAAAATTTAAACTACTTTAGTATATGACCTGTAGTCCTAACTTTTTTATTCGATACTTTTAGTTGAGTAGTCCGTAGCTATAGACTAGTTGTTAGCCATTATACTTTCTTCCCGCATTCCTGTTTTCCTTTGACAATAATTTAGATAAAAGCCACGGGATTAATATTCTGTTCTTTAAATTTTGTTATTTTAATTGTGATCCTATTACAAATTAAGTATTATTTAAACTTGACGGAGGAAAAAATGTATTTTAATATGTAGATTTAGGTTAGGTTCAATCGCTGTTGTAAACGGACGGATTTGACGGTATAAGTATAATATTGTACCTAGTTTTACGTCAAAATTGCGTTTAAGAAACGTATAAAAGGGTGATAAAACTACACAAGCATAAAATCCAATATTATTTTTTTCAATAATTATTAATACATTTTTGATTTTGAATATTGTATACATATATAATATGTATATATGTATATATATAGTTATATATTTAATTTTTTAAATCATAATTCATATTTTATACAATATTAGTAAAATCGTAAATAGGTGTAGGCACAATAATATATATTATAATAATATAATGGTATATACAGTAGATATCGTTTATAATGACACCGATTGTAGTGACATATGCAAATTTTCTGAGATTGAAGGTCCCGCCAAAACTCTTATATTGCGTATAGGAAATATGTACTAATTTGTATCGATTATTATGACGTCTGTATAATGCCTATACGACGGTTTTTTTTGATTATATTGGAAAAATCTGTTATCTATAATGACTGTATTAAACTGTATTTAATTTTAAATTAATGAAACAACTTTTTTTTTTATTTTACTTTTTTCTGTATGTATTATATTGAAATCACGATTACGGATCCAGTGATAAAAATATGGTACATTGATTGTAAAACAATATTATTTTCATATAGATACATATAGGTACATTTTCAAGTTTTTAAATTGTATTTTATCATTTTGGTTGTTATGAGTTTATGGCTAACTCTAACTAGTCCCTTGAATGTCATTATAAACGGGTTCTACTGTACATAGATAAAAGGTACCTATATTTTATAATAATGTTGTAGGTATAATAATATAATAATTATTATCATTAATTAATACATGCGTTTCTTAATTAATTTTGTCTCTGATAAATGGTAAGTATCATTGTTTTTATTAATTATTTAAATTGCATAACATGATATATAAAATTTAGACAATTAACCGTAATCATAGTATTATTATCATTAGGTATAACGTTCAAAATTTCTTTGACTTATAATACACAACTCGATATAATTTTTAATTTTTTATAAAATTAATATTATTTTGTATTAACGATTTGCTAAACTATCTTTGGGTACGTACTTACATCGCATAAATAATAATAATAATAATGATAAAATCTACATTATATTATATTAATAATTTATTAATAATAAATGCTTATGAATAGGTAAGTAACCGAACAATAAATCATTATCGATCCCAAGTGGACGACAGAATTAAAAAAAAAAAATAAATAATAATAATAAAATAAAACATTAACACTAGGTAATTATATATTATATAATATTGTTATAGTCTAAATGGGAAAATTGACATTCATTTTGGATAAATCGCACCTATCCAAGTGCGGGCGTAAATATGTTATTTTGTAATTGTATTAATGTAATGTATATGGATATTATATCAAAGTAATTATAAATAGGTACTTACGTATATTATATTATTATATAATTTTTTTATCAAACTACCAACGTCCATTTGGATTTCGATATAATATACATATTTTAATTGTTATTATACTGTGAAAAGGACGATAGTAACTATTGAAATATCGTAAAAACGTAACTATAAAACTATAAAATTGACATAGTTACTATCGTGAGAGTGATATGAACTATCACTGTGTTCACACTAAGCACATACCTCGACTATCGTTCTAATTTTACTGCCATGTCACTTTTTTATAGACGTTTCTATCGAAATTCATTCTATATCATCATAATGTACTTTCTAATATAAACACCAAACAATCACGATAGTAACTATATAATCACGCGGATCAAGATTAGTTTAAAACACACACATCGCATCGGAATATACATCACTCATTATAATATAGTTAATCACATTAAAACCGATAATATGACGTCATTTTTTTTTTGTTTTTCGCGCCATAATAAGTACATAAAAATATCGTAAATTCGTAACATACAACGAGTATTTTGTGACGAATTTATTCACAAATACCGCGGTATCATTGATTACAATCATAGTATAACGGTATAAAGTTTCACAGTTCCCCAGCGACGTGTTTCGTGTAGTGTCCACAGATATTATATTATCATAGACGTAAATTTGGCTTACTGAGCCATTTCAAAACCTATCTAATATATTTGCATTGATTTAGTCTTATTGTGTACACTAAACCTTATGTATTTCTAAACTCTATTTACGCCTGTGTGTATTGTGCTGATAATACCAAAAATTCAACAGATCATTGTAACCTAACTGAAAGAAAAGTTGAACCCTCCGGACATTTCACTTTAAATCTTGATTTTCAAATACTACCAAGATAATAACGGTGAATTAGAATGCGAATAAACGCGCGGTAACCCCGCGATGTCGTATTCTGATTGCCCATTATAATCTTGGTAACATTCAGTAATCAATAATCAAGAATTACAGGGGGACTCCTAGAGAGTACATCTATCTTTTCTTTCAGTATCAGCATAATATTATAATACCTATGGACAGTATCCAGCACGTTACGTCGCTTAACGCTTTTCGGTCTTTTTTTATATTTTTAAATTTTCGGTCTACAGCTCGCCATGTATCTCGGGCATTTTAATGCGCATGACCATCACGCTTTCGAGCTTTACGCACGTTTCTGTATAGGAAATCAATTTCTCAAAGTGCTGGGAGTCGAATAATTCTTACGGGACACGTAATTTTTCGTAACGTTTTCAGTAACGCGGCTGTTAATTTCGAAAATATTTCTCGTGTTAAAGCACACCCTAGATACATCGCGTAGTTAAAAATATCCCAGAGTTACTCATGTTCATTTATCACGTATGGTTCAGCCAATCATAGCTACATAGAAAATCGCGTTTCATGTAGATACCTATACCATTACGTTCGAGTTTCGTCCACAAAACGCCTTTTTATTGTAACCTCCTCGAATTTTTATTATAAGCGGGATTGGAAATAGCGATTTTTTTGCCCATAAACCGTTATCCAAATTGGCGTTTGGGTGTCTATATAACTAATAATTATCTTGGCGATACAATATTATTATGTGTATGTCCCAATAAAATGTTAATGTACACTTGTACCTATATACATTTATAATATTAATAGTATATTATTAAATATAGTTATTCACCGAGTGTGCAGTTGCGATAAAGTGGTTACCCCCCCTGTTACAGAGTTAATGTAGTTTAATAATAATAATAATAATAATAATAATAATTTTAATATCGTATAATATAATACTTATAAAATAAATGTTTAATAGGTATGCAATGTACGTAAAAATTACGTTTTTTGTACTGCGAAGTTTTAAACCGACGCGATTGCGACGGAGATAAATATTTTTTTACCATTCAAATTCGGGTTGTATAATTATACCAATATTCAGCGTGTATTTATGGTAGAAAATATTATATCGAGAATTCAAATAAAAGAGATTTCGTGGGGAAAAGCGTGCGGGATATGTTCGAAAAAATCATCCCGAAGTTTGAACACGAAATTAAATTTTATACTCGAATATCTAGTAATAGCTATATTTATATATATACGGTGACCATTTTAGTGATGGTGAAACCATGGATTGACCAAAGTTCGAGAAAACCAAAATCTAAATTTTACGGATTCTCGGTTCTAACATTCGGATTTTTAATATTTGTTTAATGTATTTTTTTTTTTTGATTTGTTGTGTAACGATGAAGAAGTTATTTTTTATATTAACATCACTATAACTACGATTGTTTTTTATAAATTATATAGCATTTAAGATTTGATCTTTTATAGATTTGTTAATATTGTTTGATTCTTTATAATACTACTTTTTGTACTACGATCTTTTTTTAAATCTATGGTCACCATATAAGTATTCAGTTATTCTGAAATATCTACCGCGGAAATTGCAAATATAATGTTTAGTCATATTGTTAATCATTTATTATACAGGAACATGTAGTGTTTTAAGTTCCGAACTGTGAATACCCTAACACTTATATATTATAAAAACTATATTTTATATTATGATAACATTATCATATATATATATAGATAGATACATCATGCGCGTGCATCGCCGTTTTGGGAGGAGTTCCATGCGATACAATTTTTTTTGTTTTTATCGAATCGTTTATAGTATTATTGAATATTATTATGCGATACTGTACGAGAGAGAGATTATGAGGGAGGGAAGAATAGTATAGAGAAAGAGAGTGAAATTAAAAAATAAAACGAATAAAAATAACAACGAAATCATGACTTGTGGAGTTGCAGATGGTTTTGCGAGTTGATGCCAATGGTCGGCGAGGCTGTGCAGCTCCTGCTCGCTGCCGTCGCCTTGGTTTTGCCCTCCGACTGTTTGAGGTTCTCGACGGTCTTGTTGTTCTCGTTCGGGTCGTCTGTTTCATTAACGCACTTCCGGTCGTACGGGCCGATCCCGGTGAGCGCGTTCAACGGTATCCGGTAAAGTCGCAGAGGTTTCGTTTCGGGAGACACTGTAATAAATTATGATTGTGTTATAATAATGATGCACAACCGTTATTAATATGCCAATACATTCTATGTATACTCCGCCACTTATTGTCACCAATCATATCACATACGGATATTGTTTTTTTAGATTTATCGCGAAATCGATTTAGTTATTGTATATTAAGTAGTGCGGATATGACTAAAGTGTTCACTTTAGGTTCATAAGAGAACACAAGATGATATGGAAAATTGCGTAGGGTATAACTGGTATTAGTGTAGCCGGATGAAGTGAGAGGGAAGTGGCGGTGTTGTTTCATGAAAAAATTGGCGTTAAAGATAAACTGGTAATTTGATAAAACTGTTGTGCGCCCAACGATGACGCAGTCACGGGTCTGAGCTTTGAACATAAAAAAAAAAAAAATGAAATAAAAAAGGAAGTGGCAAACGTGAGAATTTTAATATGGATGGTGGTCCCGCCGGGTTAAATAGAATTAATCTTTGTGGAGATCGTATAGGATGGAGGCTGTAAAGATTTTATTTGAAAAAAACACACGATATCTGCAGTACCTATTATTTTTTATTAAACAACCATTATTGTTATAATAGTTATATACTCGTCTAGAGATCACAGATGTTCCACGGATAACAATTTAAATGTAAATTATATATTATTAATACTATTAGCGGGCAAGCAAATTTTATTTTTGCTTCAATAATCAGAAACATTTGAAACGATTGCCATAAAACGTGAACGACGGTATTTATTGCATTTCTTTTACTAAAAAACACACTGTTGTAAATTAACAATATTTGAATCGAGATCTTATGAGTGCGTACTTATATCATTTTATTGAAGTATATTTTTGGTTTCCCTTTGGTGGGACAATAAAACCCGTGGTCAGACCTTTTGTTGTACATGATAAAACACAATACAATTAATTTTCCCCGGGGATAGGAACTCAATTCAGAGGAAAAAAGAAATACTTGGCCGTCCGAAATATACTTTATTTTTTTAACAAACCAAAGGACTATACGATACGGTATATTATTATTTTGAAATTAAAATGCGTGATTTCACGTGCCCTTGGATCGTTTTTGATTTCGGATTCGAATCATGACGTCGTGTAGACGTGGTGTCATCACGTCTGTCCACGTTCGGTGACACAAGGTTAGTAGAAAATGCGTAAAACATTTTCATATAACTGTCATTAACCGCAATGACTTAAGAATATGTATTAATATTTGTATACGGTATAAACGGACTTGAAAAAACGAGTCGCATAAAAAACGCTGTCGCAGGCATGCACAAAATATGTAAGACAGCTATATTATTATTTTTAGACGACACGTACTCCAATCGCCGTCGAATCATTTATTTAATTAACGGTTTTCCGCCGTAAAAACTGTGCGTGCTGTAGTTTATTTGTATTATTTTCAGCCGTTCGCGCAATGTTCGGTAAAGTTTTATTTTATTTTCTCGTGACAAGTTCGAATTCAAACCGATAAAAGCCAATCGATGGCCGACGAATAATACAAATGAGTAGGTATAATGCATGGGTGTAATAATATATATCAGCTATATCAGTTGCTGATTAGCCACCGTATGAGTAACAAGTGCAGGTATTTATATAATTTCGTTTAGTTTCCGACAGTGCGGCATAAAATAAAAATACAATCAATTTAAGAGGTATATTATTTATTATTTACGCTTTATTATGGATAGTAAAATCGATAAAGGTCTTAATATCTATTTCTGAATTGAAAATATCAAATGGAAAAATTAAACCCACAATAAATCCACATATTGGAAAATTAAATCGGCTAGTTTACCAACGTCTCTACAATAATGGAAGAGAATCGTGAGTTTAAATCAAAAATTGGTGATATAGAAAAAATAATTTTAACTGTAGAAAATAATAAAAACCAAAACGAACATATTTCGTTTGAACATGCTATTATTACTAATTATTACTTATTATTATTAAATATAAAGTGTTCCGAATGAAAATATTTTAAATTTTACACTCTCGCCTTGGAATAATTAAACCAACCAGTTTTGATAAACTACGGCTTTACAAAATTCACTTTTCAAATCAAACTTATGTTTTAACTATTCTACGTTTACGAAAAAATTGAAAATTCCAAAATAATGGAAATCTATATTCATAACTCCAGTTTTAAAAAAGGGCAATTTATGATTAATAAATAGTTATCGCCTTATCACTAAATTATCAATTATTCCTAGAATATTATCAAAAATGGTTACCTAGTGAAATCATTACGCTTTTATGTATACAAATGTTATTAAACAACCAACACGGTTTTAGACAAGATCGATCAACATTGACAAATTTAAGAATATTTAAACACAATTTTTAAACCGTACTTGTCAACAATTTAGAAATAAATTTGCATTAATAACTTTATAAACTTCTGCCCCCCTCTCAAAAACTGAAACAACATCACTGTACACAACTTATTTGGCACCCATATTCGGTAGCACAGAAACAAGATTTTAGTATAATCCAAAATAACTTCATAAGATTTTTTTTGTTTTCAATGTCATATTCATAGAGCTACTCATTCTCCCTACGATGCGTCGCGGCGTCATCGTCACAGTAAATTTCTTTATTATGCGAACACTATAAAAACGATTAATGTAGCTAAAATTAAAATTTTACATAAAATACTTAAAAAATAAATAATTAAATTTATTACTACTACAAAATATAAACTTTAAAATAAATCCAATAAACAGTCGAATTACGAAACTTTTTTTGTATAAGATATACTAGAGCAAATTATATATTAAATTAACCACCAAATGTATTGGTGTGTACAGGAAATTTAGTTAAAAATCTAAATCATTTTAATAAATCTTTAACAGTATTTATAATACATATTTTAAGAATGATTTCATAATTATTATATTTTTATTCATTTTTGTACTTATAATTTTTTACTATTTATTTTTATTGTTATTATTATCATTTATTTATTGTCAAAATATTTTATTATTATCTTTTATTTAAAATTGTATTATATTGTACTGTTTGTAATCGGAAATTATTTCCGTTAAATAAAATAATTATTATAATATTTACGATGTGGTGAAGCGGGCGGTGACATGCTCTCTCGTTCAGCTTTCTGTTGGTCCATTTGTAGTCTTTCCATTTTTCCGTGGAAAAATTCCGGAGCGGTAGTTGCAAAATATATGTCGTTCTAAAAATAAAAAAATAAAAAAATATTACACGCACAATTACCAGGGACGTACCCAGAAATATGTTTTGGGGAGTGCTTTTTAAAATTAGTTCTTGAAAATTAGAACTTAATATACGTATGAAAAGTTAGGTTGGGTTAGGTTAAACATTTCGGTGGATGTTTGAACACTCAAAACACTCTTCTGCGTACGTGCCTGATAATTATGATAACTAAAACGCGGATTACCTTGGAACAGATCAATTTAAGTTTTGGCATGGCCATAGTCTGAACCAGATTCCCGTTGATTATAAGTCTGATTTCCATCGTGTCTGTCGTAAACGCTATTATGTACGGGAACGTGCACACTATACGAGAATGAAAATTCATTATTATTATTATTATTATTGAAAAACATTAGTACCTAATAATTTGAATGCGTTGTCCTTATCACCGAAATAATATAATATCCATGACGAGAACGCTCGCTTTCCGTAAAATTTAAAAATATATAATACGTATAAAAAGCATTGCGATGTACAGTTAACCTGCGGTGATATTATTCTAATTAAATATTATATTCGATTACCTATAAGTATAAATGTACGATCAATGTGTAGGTATATTATCACAATGGCCAATCTGAAAAGATCGAATATTTTATAGAAATGTCGACGTATCATCATATAGGTAGGTATATATGGTTTAACAACTCAGTCAACAAATGATAGTTTTTTAAATTAGAAATTGATGACTGTAATTTTGGCAAGTTTTGAGTTTAAACCTTATATGTGAAAATTACCTCAAACAATTTGGTCTATATTCAAATCCAATTAATCTCCACGAAGGAAAAAAAAAACAATCGTCTCATAAACATTTTCAGCCAGCTGTACACATCATGCGTAGTGATCAAATACTTGTACGTATATTATTGTGCTTTGTTGCTACTATAAAAACACCGCAGTGTTACAGAAAAATTAAAACCAAGTAAGTATCTCTTGTTTTCCGAACTTTGATTCTGTCAAGCGTTCTCGTATTGGATTCGATTCCAATAATTCACTGGGTATACCAATGTATACCAATAGTAAATCACTGAGTTAAATGCGTCATGATTGTAAATACCACTGTAAACCGATTATTAATTACCTATATTTTTCGGAATGGAATTCCAATGGAAATCGAATTCGGTCGTATTGTTCGTCTCGCTAAGTTTTTGAAAATGGCAAGTGTCTGCAAAGTATAATGAGTAGAATTAATATTCATGCTATAGGTACTCATACTAGTAGGATACTAATATTGAAATAAATCCGAGCGCATAGACATCATATGGTGAATCGAAACACGAGCGATTTTCGTACTAAGATAGTTAGATCGTTACAAATGTTTAAGTCTATAAATTGTTCATGCTTGTGTTTGTATGTACAAAAAAAAGATTGAATAATGAATGTTGTTCAGAAAAATACAATTATAAGTACATTTGTATACAGTTGCGTGCCAATGATTTTAAAATAGGAGAGGGGCGTTGGAGTTTTATTTAACATGGCAACTACTTATAAGTTATATAGGGATGTTCCATTTGCCACTATTTCAAATAAAACTTTTTGTTTTTCCTTTTAATTCATTACACAAGTACACTGTCATAAAATGTGAAATTCATAATAAGTACTTAATATACATATCTGTTTACTGAGATGTCAAATTTTTATTTTATTCATAAATATATCATTAAACATTGAATTTAACCATAATTAAAAAAAAAAAAAAAAATCCAGACTGGAATTAAATAAATATTAGGGTGGATCAAAATTATTTTTTTCATGTGGGATACGTATGTTTTTAAGTATTTTATTTGTACAGGTATAATAATACTGACGAATTTTATTTCTCTAGAAAAAAAAAGAAATTCATTGACATTCCACGCTACGCTCAGATTATAAAATATAATCTAATTGACGAAAAACATTCAAATTGTATATGTTGATGATGCACGCTTCAGTATAATGGACAAACGGATCACTATCGTTTATTAAAATTAAAATATGTTTGCAAATCCATTCGTGCGGATACCAGATATATTATTTTAAATTATAATAATATACACAATACAAGTAAAGTGCAACAAGTGATCATCTCTGCACGGTGACGTTAAACAAGTTCGTATGCAGTTGTACGTCCGGTTGGTGGGACAACGCCGCGCTCTGCCGTCGTTGTATTGAGGCGCCAAAAGCTACTAAAAAGGGATTATTTTTCGTGAATGTCCGTCGAAAACCACAGAACAATACGATAGACTGATGGTGTTTTTTTTAAATGCATTTAAATCTTTACTGGGTCATCCGAGTTGCATGTGTACAGATAAATATGCGAATAACAACATACTATAGATCAGATTTTGTAAGCTCGATGCTAGATAAAATCATTATCGTAATAATACAATAATACTATAATTATTAATTAATGGCACGTTACGACGTCATGACATAATAACGTTAGGTTTTGTTAATTCAAAGACTTCGGTATACTGCGTCCGATGGATAAAGCATACTCGTGTCGTTGGTAAACTAACAGAACAAGTCGTTTCACGTGTTAAGTTTAACTGAACTGTTACGTAGATCGTACAAATTGTTTGCTAAAAAAAAAAAGTAAGTATATTCCGAAAACTATTTTTCTACACAAAACACGTCTCTGGGTCGGTCGTATTAAATTCTGGAAACGTGTGTGTGTATTGTGTGTGTGTGTGTGTGTATAGCCGTCAATTATTCAAAAAAACCGTTGAGTTTCTTGAGGAAAATAATATAGAAATTCTTATAGTGTTTCCTAGAAGAACGAAAAATAACTTCGCTGAGAAATGCATATCAATGCCGTGTGTGAATACCCGAAAATACGATGAAAGTATTTCTTTATTGAAACACAGTAAGCGCTGCACCGCGACACCGGGTAGAACAATTCAATTGCCTGGCATACACTATAGCGGATTTTTTTTATGGATCCGTTGAAAGATTCGGACATTGATAGTCGAGTGATTTTCTAAAACTTACGTTAGTGAGTACTGACGAACTGCAGTCATGTTGGTGTCACGTTGAGTTATTGATAACTAGGGCTGGGATTTTGATGCAATATCATTTTTTTTCTAGTGTTTTAAAACCTATGGGTCCGTAAATAGACAATGTTTTCCGGGCGATTCTGATTATTTTAATGTATTTTTTATTTTGCATTTTTTGACAGATTTAACACTTTAAGGCATTTTATTTTAAATTTAGGGCATTTGTCCAGTTTTAAAAGCATGTTTCACATTTATTTACACAGTGTGAATGTAAATTGTTACGATTAACACGAGACTTTCGGTGTAATTTTGGTTTAGGTAATAACCAGTAGCAAAAAAAAAAAATTTAAAATATATAATGAACAGTCTCCGGTTATACTATAAATACGTACTTAGCGCCCGCGCGGGCACAGCGCAGTGCTTCTCAAACCGTCTCGAGTCTCGTGTGAGAAGTTTACTGGGGTTCACGACAATGTTTGCTTTTATTATTATCATTAAAATCGTTTATAATAAGAATAATTAAGTCTGAACCGCCAAACAGTTTCGTTTAAAATATACCGTTGTGGTACTAAAGCCGGGAATACGATACTGCGGTGTATATTCGGAAGGGGGGGGGAGAGAGAGAAGTGGTTTTTGTTCGTTCGAGAAGCACTGTGGTACTACACCGCGGTCGCGACGAGTGCGCGTGCGTACTGTTATAGCACAACAGCAATTCAGGTTCCTCGTCCTCGTAGAGATCGGTGGCCGACACCAGATGGGCCTTGGTGCCTTCCTGAACGGCGAACAGCCGCTGGGCTGTACCCGACCCGTCAGTGATGATATCGAACTGGTGTTTGTAGCCGACGCAAATGCTGCACGTGTCCGAGTTTCCGGTCGCCGCCGATTCGATCAGCGTGATGATCGACGGTTGTTCGGCGATTTGGAATTCCTGCAAAAAGATAAGTAACGGGGCTGCTCGTTACTATCACTAAAGATATAGACAGGACACGACAAGGTGGGCGGGCGCTGGGGGCACGGCCAGCAATCGTTATGGCCCGAACCCACGGCCGGCTTTATGCGATCGCGTCGGTATATAGCGAATTTCATCAAGAACTACAAAAAGAGCTAAGACTTTGATTATAAATAGTTATTAGTTTGTAAATCATTTTTAGAAAACAGTTGTATTTATTCTCTTCTTGAGCGAGTTAATGTAGAATTAAGCCACGTCACCCATAACATTACCGGATCAGTTTTTGATCACGCGTGTTCAGTCCATAATTATAGTGCTATATACGTACAGGTCAGGTAATATTACGATATCTGGACTGGTTTGATTAGGTTAGGACTGGTGACATAGCTTGGTGGGGTAGGGAGGAGAAATATATTTGAAAGTTGTCCACTTGTTCGATTACTATTTCCTCTTTGATGCTCTACGTCACAAATTAGTCTATAAGCAAATCTCATTAAACTTTCCTCTTTTTCGTTTTTGTCTCCTGCATTATTCCTGACCATCATATCGCTTCCTCTTCTCTCAATATGTCTATACCATCTCAATTTGTTATTTCTTATGTTATACCCATTACTCTTAGACAATTCCACTTAATACAATCACACTACGTATTCACATTGATCACGTTCTCATTTCTGATACTTACATTTTTATTTCATCTTTTCTATTTAATGCAACTACCAGACCCATACATTAGCGCTTTTCTCACAATAACTGCCGTTATTTATCAGAAATTAAATTGGTTACGTATGTTGATTTATGAAAAATTGATTTATTCCAATGAGTTTACAGCAGTTGAGATGATCGAAAAAATTGTATTTCCTCTCTCAAGGAATATTTTAGTGCCACTGATCATGCGTGATCCACCTCATCCACACCGGCTGCAGTGGTTATACGTTTTAGCAGTCGAAAATGAGTACGTATAATACTCCATCAAAGATACAGACAATAATAACAGGAACAATANACCGGCTGCAGTGGTTATACGTTTTAGCAGTCGAAAATGATATAATACTCCATCAAAGATACAGACAATAATAACAGGAACAATATTATGGTTGTGGTGCGATAGGTAATTGATATTTACCCTGAGGTACATGAACCCTTCTACCGTGTCCGTGTCACTGGCGGGACACCAAGCCGTCCAGGCGGCTGAATGTTTCCACTGCATCAATGTTAGTTTACGGTTCACACAAATCACCTGCCGGACACACAAAATATAATAAATTCAGGTTTTGATAGAAAATTACTTTATTACGATTAATATACAATTAATATATATTTCGCATATATACAATGCTGTTATAAATACTTATTATTACTTAAATAGTTACACATTCGAATGCAGTATGTGCAGAACGTGATGGCAAGATTTTTAGAATACTTTCAGTATTGAAATTCACATTTAGTGAAATTGTGTTCCACGGAGTCGATAACTTCATTAAAACCATTCGTATCGTGAAAAATATATTTTTTTACAAAATGTGACTATTATGTATTTTTATGTATTATTATTATGTACATAAATTAATCAATAACACAAATGATACGATATTTAAAGTAAAAAAAATTATATTTTTAACGCACAATTTCGCTACCAGAAACCTCCCCTAAGTCCATGATTGGAACAAGATTTCTGGCCGAAAAATTGTTTGCACACAAGTTAGGAAAAAACACAGACGTAGTAAAACCAATAAACTCTTCACTATGCTCAAAATCTAAAATTGTTCATATTGTGTAAAAAAAAGAAGTTATTTATAAAGTGTACAAAATCATTACCCGTTTCGCAGTGTACCAAAATAATCACTTATATCATAATAGAAAAATGTGTTATGTTCATGGTATGGATAGGGATAGTTTTCATAAAGTAAAAACTTTGTGAAAAAGATTTCACTAAATGGATGCAAAATATTTTGTAAAAATATTGTTAATACTTTAAAAAAAATCCCAAACACTACAGTGTTTAATGTATTAAAATACCCGATAGGGATTATATTGTATAATAAACCAGGGTCGCGTTAAAAGGTTCCGAGCGACTTTTTATGCATTTTTTATGCACGACGATGACCAAATTAAATTTTACGCGTAGTATATTATAGCTTTAGTGTGTATATTATATTATGCACTGTGCTCGGAATTTTATTTTTGTTTTCGTTGTTGTCCTGGTATAGAATTTATAATATACGCGTGCAAACAGAAGCCGTGGCGTTTTAATGACAAAGGTTTCAGAAGAGGGGTTAAGTACTTGTTATGAGTAGGTAGTGAAAGATTGAATTTTTAAAATGGGCATAATATTATTATTATATTTATACACCGAAGCCACATTTTAAGAAACAAAAAAAAAAAAAGTAAGAGATCAGGGTACAAAACAAAAAAATGATTCTGAGTGGAGTTTGTTTTACTTATTAAGATTGTTCTTTCCCTTGTGTATATGAGAGAATTTTGTAGAAATCAGTAAAATAAATAAAAAGATGTACCCGTTTAAAGTCCAAAGGTTACAATAATGATTAAATCATAAAGTTGAGCTCAGTAAATTTGTAAGGTTATTATTGGCCGATTTTTCCTTTGTAGTCAAAATAATCCGGAAATCAACAAAATAAAATCAATGTATTGACATTTGTTATCAGTTTTTTTTATGTTTTTAGAAAAATTGTTGAGAATTTAGAAATTCTAAAAATTTGTACGGTATGACATGAATTTATTCATAGAAAGTGTTTATCTACTATTACTTATCAAGTAATGTTAACACAGCTTCTTTTGCTACACGCAAAATCTTAAAAATAAAATTGATTTACAGTGTCAATGGAAATTGAGTTTCTAGTTTTATCTAAACACAATCGAACTTCCTCCTGTTTTTGCTTATACGAGCACCAGCAAGGAAGTTAGTCGGAAGTTGAACAATTATTCTGGACACGATGACGTAAATAAACAGCTTGCCACCCACCCACGCAAGCGAGTACATTGCGAATGCCCACGGCGTGGCGACTGCGTCGTGAACACTAGATGGTATAAAACTTTTGCACTTTAACGTCAGACTCAGTAATAGGTACGCACTCGACGTAAGAAGGGCTATAATTTATACATATTTTGTACAAACGTTTTGGGTTTCCCTTCTAACGCGATTATTTGCCGGCAAATAGTGAGTGTACCTAGTTTTTTTTTGTATTTAGTAAAATATTATTCGATAGCGCGGTACACCTCTAAATAACGGGCGCTTGTGGGGTTGAAACATTTTTGTCCCAATTTCCCGCTATTTTAGCCCTCCGGACTACTAAAACCAGGCCAGGTCCATTTTTCGATGTTGTCCGCCAATAAAAATGGCACGAAACAGTGCTGTATTTATTCCATCGGAGCTTTGTCAGGAGTTCAGGACCCGAAAATGTTTTGTCTATTGCTTGTATATGCGTTCTCACGTGCCACCGTTAAATAATAATTCTAATAAAATAATTAGAAAATACGGATTGCGTTTTATGCACAGTTATGTTCTTTATAAGAGGTATTTTTACGTTAAATAAAAAAAAAAACAGCACAGTAGTCAATAACGATAATTCTAAACGCTTACCATCTTTAGCCGCGAACCACCGGGTTTACTGATCGCGTACATGCTGCACCCTCTCGTCCGTTCTAGTTTGTGGTCCTTTAAGTCGAGTTTGGTTTTTACTTCTTTTTGCGTATCCGTGTCGAATTCGGAAAGTCTGAACACGTATATTTTGCTATCGCGCCCTGCCGTTAAATTTATTTATAAATAACATTATACATAGAGCCAAGAAGATAAAAAATGTTTGAGTATTTAGATTCAGTGGCACGAACAAATATGGAGGACTTTGTAGTTATTTATAGTAGAATTGAGTGTGGTTGGATGAAGTGGAAGTAAACGACAGGAACGTTGTGTGATGAAAACGTGTCATCACGCAGAGATAAAAAGAGACATTTTATGAAATTACTATGAAGCCAAAGATGGTGTTTGGATTTAAGTGTTGGCCATTTCTTAAAAAAGATGAAATAAAAATGGAAGTAGTAAATTCGAGAATGTTAAGGTGGATGTATGTTGGGGTATGTTAAGGGTTGGAATCGAATACTGATAACGTGGCTAGAAAAAATAATAGGTAACGGGAATTTTTTTGTTTAGAGATCCCAGCACTACCTTAGTGGATACTTTATAAACTAGTTATGCATTAGTTAAGTACTACTTAGTTAAAATTATTATTTATATAACGCTGGGGCACAAAACGAAAAATAATCTGCGTGCTCCGCATTACTTAATATTTTTAACCCTCGTCTCTCTGTCATTCGTATCCAATACGTTATATCTAAGTTTATGGTATTAGTTATGGTTTATAACTTATGAATAAAATGTAAGTTTCATAAATTTCGTGTTGTGGGTAGAGTAGGATAAATGAGAGAGAATAGATTGAAACGGTATGGGCATGTCAAGAGAAATGCTGGCTTAAACGATCA
The DNA here is from genome assembly GCA_902439185.1 of Cinara cedri. Taxonomy (NCBI): domain Eukaryota; kingdom Metazoa; phylum Arthropoda; class Insecta; order Hemiptera; family Aphididae; genus Cinara; species Cinara cedri. Next base: position 1,062,464 of record CABPRJ010001429.1, read on the forward strand.
GCTGACATTTAAATAATAATATTTGGCTCGAATGGGTTGTATTTTCAAAAAAAAAAAAAAAAAACCAACAATAATAATAACTCCTTTTACGTACCTTTTTCTGCTCTGAACAGAAGGATCCCGTGGGCTTCTACGACATTCAGCTGATTGACTTGTATCGTTTTGTCAAATATTTGTCTTTGTGTCACGCTGTCTGCGAAAACCATAAGGAAAAATAATATTATTATTATTATAAGGATTGCACGAGGCACGACCACGCGTTTTATGTAATACCGGAAATCTCGTCTCGACGTCTCATTTTAACCGTATTACATTACACGGTGGTATTATATTATATTATTATTATTTCAAAAATAGGTTTAGACAAACTGGCACGAGCTTAAGGTTTAATAATTTAAAGTCACCCGCAAGTTTTAAATAAACTTCCTATTCACTTCTGACGACGATGACGACGAAGACGGTTGAATTCATAAAATAATAACCTAACCAAACTTGCTGTAACGCGTGGGATTAAAGTCTAACTCCTGCTTTTTTAGGTTTGATTTAAAAATTAAAAATAACGTTACTTCAGCAATAATATTTGTTTTTTCGAGGTAATAAGAAATCTAACCTCCTGACGATTGAGTACCTACATATTTGTTTTGGTATTTTTGCGTGTACCAATATGAAACATGATAAGACGATATTATTACAATATTGTAATATGCTTGGTCGAAGTTTATTATTATAAATCTACTGTTACGTTTAAATATATCGTATGTACGTTGCAGTCGTCGGGTAACGGGAGATGAAAATCTCTCTGTTTGACACCCGTATAATGAAAAGTTCATATTTTTATAACCTTGGCGCGCAGTGGGAGATCACTTTATAAATCATACAGTCAACTATTGTTGCTATTATTATAATATTTGGGTTTACCAATATGCATATACTGCAACAAAATGCACAATAACTATGAACCAATGAAAATACGATAGTTGATCTGAATGTATCAAGAGGAGGTGTTAATAATGTACAAATATAGGTATCCTGTCAAAAAATAAACGGGCATACTTTGCACGATGGGTGGGCCACTGTTGTAGGTGAGAAGAAGGAAAGGTAGAGGGAAAATTTAATGTGTATCTATATACGCAAAAATTAATCATTGCTAACGAAAAACAATTCTGAGTTTTGTTACACATATTTTGTAGGCCGTAATATGTACGATTTGAAAATAATATATTTCATACATTTTATAGTTTTTTTTATTTTTCTTCTTAGGTTTTACTTAATTATTATTAAAAAAAAAAACTATAATGCAAATCAAAAAACGACTTTCTTGGTTTATTTTTTATTCTTTTTTTATACTGTGTACAAAAATTCTACACGAAATCTTGCTTAGAAGTATAAAGTATAGCATTTTTTCTCAAAGAGAATTTTTCTAGGGAAGTACTTTAGGGTGGTCACTTTTTGATTTTCCCAGGAGTTTTCCCAATGAATGGGAAAGATCGGGAAAAACGGTAAATTGTACGAAATTTAGGTATTAGTAAAAAAAAAAAAATTAAAGAAAGTATATAATGCATATGTAATTATTTCACTATAATGCATATTATAAATTGTTGACAAAGCAACACTAGTAACCGAATTACGTTCAGAATCGTTTTTCGTTAGTAATCATTGGGTACACTTATAAATTAAATTTACCCTTTACCTTCTCAAATTTTCACCTAAAACAAGTGGTCCACCCACGTACGAAGTATCTCCATCTTTTTTTCTAATTATTATGAAAACCCTTTAAAAAAATTAAAAAAAGATTTTCTTATCTACATACTAAACTATAAATGCAACTAAAAAGGTTACTTGTAGATTTTCAATTGATTAAATAATTTTGGTGAGAAATAATTTTTGCAAAAATTAAAAACAATGAAATCATTGATGCTACGACACGCCGTAAATATTTCTTGGTTTTTCAATAATTTATTTCCGGTTTTTCTCAATTATTATGAAAAGCTATTATAAAGTAAAATAATAAGATTTTTAATGCACCAAATAGATAACATTTTTTTTCAGAAAAAAAGCTGCGCTTGATACATCGAAGCAAGTTTATTGGTAGACAAGTTGTTCAAGGGTAGAAAAAAAATTGAATCTAAATATTGTATATATAATTTATTTCTAATGAAAATAATTGACGATGAGGTAAAACTTTTTATCTTATCTAACGAACCGCCACTGAACCTCGGAACAGATCCGAAATTTGGATATGTTACGCTCCCGGGAAACATATTTTGCCATCCTCTCAAAAAAGTTTTTTTTTCAAAATATAAAATATAACTATTTCGGGAACAAACTGATACCTAATAATATAATAATAATAAACTATTACCACGCCACTGCTATAAAGGATTAGATTTTACCAGATACGTCATCTATAATAATACAATACTGATTATTGGTAATAATAATTTACTGCTTCCATTGTAGACTTAAAAAATAATTGTTACTTGGTACAGCAAGGTACACTTGATTTCCTCATTCCTAAATATGGATAATTTCATGCTATTTAAAATTGCTGTTAGCAAAGATTAATCATAACGTACAGATATACAATATATTCCCCTATATATCCTAACTTCCTAACTTCTCACCTACACCAGTGGCTACATCCATCGTGCAAAGTATGTCCGTTTTTTTACCGTTAAAAAGTGTATCATTAAAAAAATTAATGGCGCAATTAAATTATTATATTATATGGTGGGTATTACATATTTGTAAACACATAGGTATAAATATAATGTTAGAAAAAAGAGGATTGGTTTGATTGTAGAGACAAGATGAAGCCTATAGGTTAAGAAAAAAACAGGTTGCAGCACGCACCTGTATCACCCGTGCATTCGTTTGGTCGAAGAGGCGTTTGTCGTGAACTATTAGCGCTAGTAGTCATCCGCTTTGTTTTAACATTTTAGTTATACGGATAAATATGATTTTTCATATTTTGCGTATAAACGTTTATATGAACTTATGTTCACTATAATGATTACTAGTACAATAACTTGGGTAGATGGCCGTAATTAGTATTTAATTAAGGAAACGTGTTTTTTGTTTGATAAATCGACATGGCCCACTTACGTTGATACGCGATAAATAATTCTTGTATATATACATGAAAATTATTAGATAACGAAAGTTTTTCAGAAGAACATGTGGTTGTAAACGATAAAGAAAATTATATATTTTCTCAAAAATTATTATTACGAAAATAAATTCAATTTGCAACTCTATGTGATATTTTATAGACGGATTATAATAAATTACGTTTTTAAATTCAATTTTATATTGAATGCTTACAAGTTACAACACTTATTCGAATTTGAGGAGTGGCGGGGTTGGTAGAGATAAACATCTGGAGCTGTTACGATTTCGTTAATATCCAAGTACAAGATTCCGAAAACAAAATAAGAATCATTATTTATAACATTTTGTGTTTTTGTTAAATAATTCATTTTTTTGTACGGCTACGTTTATTAAATCACACAAAAATATTGCGAATTGATAATATTTTTATACTTTGAACGATACAATAGCATCTATAAACATAATTATTTGTAATTGCAATTATAAAAATTAATTTTTAAATACGTGTCGTGATGAAATAGTATTTTTAATTATAATATTACAGACGCGAGGAACGAGCTTAACATTAAAATCAAATTACTTCGAGTTTCTGTACAGTTTTTAAAATCAAAATATAATCAAGTACATCTGACACATGTTTCTCAAATAAAACAAAAACCGGCCGACCGAACTATAAAAAAAAAAAAAAAAACTATTTTATGTACAATTCCGTTACCTTTGGTTGTGCAATATCTACATTTATTTTCTTCAAATTGATTTCGGTCGTTCTGCTCTTGAAATTTCAAAAGTACCTATATAAAATTATTATAACACATCGGAGTAAAATGTTCGTAATTAAAATCTAAACACAAACATTCGACCGTTTGAAATTAATCGATTTCGAACGTATTTTAACGTCAAGAATATTGACATAAGCACTCGCAATATTCGAACAACTAAATTACACAAATACATGCGTTTTGTCATAATAATCGTGTACAAAGACGATCTATAATTTTATCTTTAAAATAAGAACTTTTGATTACATTCGATTTTTGAAAGTTTATGAGTTACATTTTATATATATTTATTGTTTCTTTCAGTACATAAACACCTAATAATTACCCTATATCCTAATTACTTTTCAAATTTTCCTACCTATGGTGTGAAAGTACAAAGTACGTCCGGCTTTTTTTATTTATTAATTATTTTTAAATTTAAAGTGGAAAATAGTATTTAAAATTCGTACTCATAAAGTTTGAATTAAAAATATTATAATATCACCTGTATTTAAATCATTGTTTTATCCATGCATTAAATATAAATATCCTAAATTTTATATAATGAAAGAAAATACTTCCGCTACTACAAGAGAAAAACTGAAAAAGATAATGTAAAATATGATTTTATATAAAGTACTGTTTGAAAAAAAAACAGTTTTATTTTTATTTTTTAAGTGAACAAGAGTTTGAATATCAAAAAGTTTTGTCGAATTAAGGTTTACTTTGGAAAAATTTAAATTTAAAACGGTTCGGTTAAAGATATATAGGTATCAAAATACGAATTAAAAACAAAATTGGAAAAGTTTTTGATAACAGACATGAAAAAAAGGCCAATCAGTTTTTCACCAGTTAAACAATTTAAACAAAAATGATTTCATATTACATTAAAGATTATTATGGATGGGAGGCGATCGTATCTTTTGATGTATTGCTATTAATTTTTGAACAAGTGATTTAAGGGCTAGACACCCGGTTTGATATTTATGGGTATAGGAATAGGAAGTGTCTTCACCAGTGTAATTTATTATCATCCCTTTAATGACAGTCCACTGGGCTCGTTCTTCATTGAAACACTTGTTCGGAAAATGAACGGAGGTTTAATAATGTATTATTCGGCTTTACCGAATAAACCAGAGACGTAAAGTATATACTATTATTATAATATATAATAATATCAAAATTCGTTGATACTGCAGTAGAGTATTTATTATTTTATTAGGTGGGGAGGAGGATGACCAGAAAAAAATCGTCTTTTTAGAGTGGATTCCCCTATATTTTTTGTTGAATTATATTTACGCGAGATTCATCAAAAATGGACAATCTATTTCTATTTACTTAAAACATGATACGATAGGTTTTTTTTATTAAATTATTTAAAAAAAACAGTTCTCAGGGTATTACACATAAACCGAATCACACCTTCACTGTTTTTTATGATAACATTTTTTTTGAACTCAAATATTATATTTATACTCTAAATAAACAATATATTATTATGTTTTTTTCCTCTATTAAAATGTCTGGTATCTGATGTTCTTGTGATTCGAATACCTTGAAAGTGAATGGTGGATGATAATAAAATCACTGAATCCACTGTTGGTAGAAGTAAGAGGGACAAAGTAGTGTAATTCATGTACTATGCGAGAAATATAGAGGACAAAAAAAACAGTACATACAATTCCAGTTGTATCTTAAAATCCATATGGAATTATTAGAATAGATTTTAATGGGACCATCTATATCTGTGGATAATTTTCGATCGAGAAACGGCCGTAAGCTAACGAATTGTGCCTTGTAATTCGACACTGTCGAATAAATAATTCGTATTTCTTTTTTGCAATACAAAGGATAAATGCGCATTGATAATTTTTCATTGGGATTAAACTATTGTCAGCTCTCTGCGTAAAGAACATAATTTAAACAAATTTATTTTTTTCGCATTTAGTTTACACTGGACCAGTGTAACTATGTTGAAGGTGTATATCAGTAGCACAAGTAGGCATTAAAATTCTATTTAATGTATCAAAATTCTACGTTGGAGTCTTCGGGTTTCAATCGATTGCATTCGACCACTATTTAGAGGTTCAATATATTATTATACCGTAGTCATGTTGTTTAACTTGTTGTGTACACTACAAACACAAAAATTTGTCCCCCGCGGTGCGTTAATAGCCCTGGTTGCTGGAATATAGTTTATATATATATATATATAATATAAGCACGCAAAGTTTCCGTACACGGATTTCCTATTTTAAAATGACGTGTTGACGGCGTTTGCGAGCTATTCCTACAACAAAAAAATATTAAATCTTTGTGTTACAATCCACATTTAAATACATTATATGTAATTTGAATGAAAATATTATTGTATCCATTTTCTATGGATAAATAAATATTGATTTACAATATTTTTCCAAGAACATTTCTCTTTTTCTCGTTGAATTTTTATAGTTCTTCTTTGCATTTGTAGTCAATCATGTTTCACACTACTATGTTTTAATCTCACAGTCTGGATAAATCAGGAGTGGAAAAAAGTAAACTGAATGTATAAAAATAACAGGATAATTTAAAGGAAACAATATGAAACATGTTGTATAAGATCAGAATGTTCATATGGAACAACCATGGAACTTTTGTAATAATCCGGATCGATAACATTAATCCGAGGACTGCAATCTGAATTATACGGGTTGACGTATTTTGGTCAACCCGGATAAATTTTAAGCTGGTGGTGTGTGTTCATATTGATTCGGAATTTGGATTTAGCGCTACACAAACTAGTTTAAACACTAACCCAACTTAAACTCTGACCTAACCTGTCGTCTCGATTTTCTCTTAAAACACTCGCGCTGAGTTAATAAATTACTAAGTAGGTACATAAATGGTTTTATATTATAGATTCTGTAATATAGAACCGCTACATTATTCTATACTAAAGAATAATACAGAAAATCAAAAATCAACGACGACGACAAGAGCACATTAATATTCTTTGTAGGTTTAATTATACGTTCATGGGTTAAAAGCCATATATCGCCGCGTTCGTCTTGAAACGATTCCAATGTAAATAATTAGTTTTCGGCATTCGACATTCCATTATTATTGTTTCCAAGATCCGAAGGAATGCAGCTAGTGGGACACATATTTATTAGGTACACAACATATAGGAAGAACAAAAGTCGAAACAGATCCCGACCGAGCAGTAGGTAGTAAATTGACTATCCCCAGTAGCAGCTATAAGTACAGTAATTTTGTGTACACGTTCGAACTTTTAGACATCTAGTCGGATTTCACCACATGTACACACAGAGTGATCACTGTAAATATAAGACACTGTCAATATCTCGGATAGTATATTAATTGTTACCGTAATGTTTTTGTTTTGAAAATTTAAGAAAAATATGGCTCATGACGCGTTACATTACCTGCGGTTATTTTTTGTCACCTTTATGTTTGGGGATGAGACATTACCCTCTTTTGGTATTTTTAGACATCATAATATGTTTTAAACAGCAAATATTTATACAATTATTATTTTTATGAAAAACTGTATTAATATTTTTGTTGATAAAAACATACAATTATTATGATGCTATTTAAAACGTGAACGTGTGTAGTGGTTTCACCCTTAAACATGAGTGTAGTGAAAAATAACTGCATTGTAACATTTTAGAGTGGCTCGTTTATACAATTTTTCAAAACAATTCCGAAAAATGTAATATTTATCGAGATAATGATAGCGTTGTACGTTTTATCTAATCTATATCGATTACCCTGTATATGGTATGTATACAAATTACAATTTTTTTTTGCGGTGGTGCAGTAAGCATGTCACGTGCGGCATAACGAGACGCGGATCGAGATGCGTTTCAATCGAATACAATAATACCATAACATCGTACGGTTTTGTTTAAAAAAATAACAACAAATGGGGACCGTTTCGGGATTCAATATTATGATGTTATACGATATACGATTTTTATTATACGCCTGAACAGTATATTATTATAATAGGGTCGCTGTCAATAATTCGGACGATATTGTATATACCGATAGAGAACCATCGCCCGTCGTCGTCTTGACCACGTGCGCAATGAGTATATCAAAATAGCGTTTTTAACCAAATCAACGACGACACGCGACGGTTCAAAATAGCTCAAAATAACGGGTGAACCTGTTATCGCTTAAAATTGACCCTTTTCCCCCCAAAATCAATAAAAGGTCTTTTGGTTTTGCCTATCATTCGTCATAAACGAAAAAAAAATTTTGGTGAACACTAATGATGGCCAACAATTTAATTATCAAGTATACAAGATAATAACCATCACGATACAAGTATTGATATCACACAATTTTTACCGATGTCGTATCAAAATATATGGAATTTATTAAATATAACATATTTCTTTTTCATATTATTCAATATGCTGATAAATTACTCAATGGGTATCACATAAAAGTTTTGAGTTCATTAGATAAACTTGATTTTAACTCGTGAGACTTTGAATATGGTATAGCTGCTTTTGATAATATTGGACTTATCATTATATCGACTAATTTCCAATTTTTTTAATGTACACAATTTAACTGTCTTTAAAGAAGTTTAAGAAAAAAGCAAATGATAAAAAGGAATACATTTATTTTACATATTATAATATAAAAAATAATATTGTTGGTTAGTACTACATATTATACAATACCATATAATAGGTACTTACACCATATTTTAAAACCATTGGCTATATTATATATTCAATGATAATATTTTAAATATTTTCAAAAAAATGATTATCGGAGTAAGTTATCGAAATCTGCAGTCCATAATCGAATGTAACAAAAATGACTACTATTGTAGTGTAAGTACAAAAATGGTATTAAAATATGTTGTAGGTACTTATTAATGATACTTTATAATATGTAATATTAATGATTTTATAATTAATAATATTATATTACTTTTTTTACCATTTTCTTTTTTTTTATTCAATTTTTTTTCCATTTGCTCTTTTTTACTTACTTTTTTTTCCGTTGTTTTTTATTTATTTGCTTTTTTTTCTAACCTCCTTTAAAGAAGTTGAATCAGTTTCATGAAATTGTAATATATTCAGAAAACTTAACTAATCGGTGTGTATGGATGTTGTTACATAATATATTTGTCTCCATCGAGTGTATTAGTTATAAAATATAGACTAATATATGGCTCTAAGAATTCTACTAAACCTTTCAAATTATGTACATAAGTTGATGTTTTGAACCTCTGATCAATCTTTTTATTTTTGAAGATTATATTATTAATTTAATATTTATTTTGTATCACACTATAATCAAGGAAATGGGCATTAGTATATTGGGGCTTCTCCGTAGTGTATCTTAGAATATAAAAATTATGATTATATAATACTTAAGTTAAACACATTTTAGACTTCCCCTGAAACATATTTTTTCAGTACCTATAATATCAGTTCGCTCCCTCTTAAATTAGTTCTGTGACTGGCAAGCTAATGAATAATATATTCATTCACTTCAGTACTATTGAAAGACTTGATTAAAAGTTATTTTTTTATTGATCAACTTAGTTAAGTTAATTTGAAAATTAAATTATCATTATTTAATCAATTTTAGTTCATTTATTTTTTTTTGATTTGTATTAAATATTTTCATTGTTACAGTGATAAGGATGATCATTACAAAGTTCCCGGCATAGGCGTGTCCATACCTCGTTCGAAGATCGCAACAGTGGCATATCTAGGGGAGATATTTACTGCACCCCCTCTAAAAAAAAAAAAAAAAAAAAGTGATTCTTAAAAGAAGCAGTACTAGTACTCTAAATTTTGAACCCCTCTGTAGTAAATGTTTCATCTAATTGCTCTAATTATTTGACTTAAATATCCTTCATGGAAAATAGTAAGCAGAGTCACTAGTAGGACTATATTTTAACCAAGGATATTCTTCGTACTATTGTTGGTGGAAAATAAACGTGAATCGACCTCAGTCCGCACATGTTTTATTATTTATCAAGTGATACAAATGTTATCACAGTTCTATCATAAATGGAGGATCTGTTATTTGTTATTATATCGCGAAGATAATTATTTATAGAACTACATTAACAATTGGTACCACACATAGATAGAAGACTTCTATTATCAGTGGTAAAAAGGGAATTATTATCAATTGTTATAGATGTTAAAAGTCCACATGATAAAAATCAAAAAAGTTAATATGAAATCAGAAACTGAGAAAAAAAAGTTTATATTATGCACCGCAATTTATAATGTAAGTTCAAATTTTCTCAGGCCATGCCTGTGCATGACAGGTAAGACCCGTAGATACGCCTATGGTTCCGGGAATATTAAATTATATAAATTTTAAATTGTGAATTTCACACACACGATTGAGTAAAAACAACCTATCTGTTCAAATACTGTAGATATAAAGTTAAAATTAATTAATCATTTTGATTTTTACTCGTTATTAACGCCCAATAAGGGTCTGATGGATATTACTATTATCTACGTGTTTTATTTTGTGATATAAATCCGGGGTGACACGAAAACGTGCTTAACTTAATATAGTTTATAAAATACAATTGGGCTGACCCGGACATATGGTGATCGTAGGCTGTGAACAAATAAGTACCTCTTTTTTAATTTTATAAGAAAATATAGGTACTATTTATATTTTTTTAGTGATGAATATTTTGCCCATTTTGCTCTGACAAATGTGTGTTCAGTTTAAGTAATAAATAAGAAATAAATAATTATACATTTTTGATTCTGAGCGTTTGGGTTTTATTAAAAGAACCCCTGATTTTAGTAGCGTAAACTATAGCCTTCACTGTTTGCGCCTTAATTCGGGTCTGTAAATAGGATACCAAATATTATTTTGAACTTATGATAATGATATTATTGTATATTATTTTTAGTTCACTTGGTACCTTCGATGACGTACACGCCGCCGTTGTCGGTGCTGATGACTAGGCGGCCGTCAGCCCACGAGTCGCCGCACACGATATCGTATCCAAAGTCTGGGTAAAAGCACTGCGGTTCCCACGGTGCTCGTTTGAACAAGCCCGTGGTGGCCAAGCTGGTGGGTGCGTCACCCTTGACGATTGTGTCCAGTTTGAGGGCTTGACCGATCCGAACAAACTCCACTTGGCGCGCTTCCTCCTTGCGCCTGGAGCTCCGTGGTGGGTCCGGCAGTACGTCACTGAATGCTCGGCGGTTTAACATGGCCTACGGTCAGCAAACAACATCTGTTAGTTAGGTTAGGTACCACGTGTTCTAGGGGGTGTATTTTGGATATTTGGAAACCTTCATATTTCGTGAATTCGGTAATTACTGGATCCACGATATATGTATACTATATAGGTTTTTATTAAAAATAACGATTCTAAAGGCGATATTCCAGCAATGTCGTTTGTCGTGCCAATAAAATTCAGTACCAAAGATCAATCGGGAAATTTCTTAAGTTGGGCTGAACCCATATTTTCTCTCGTTTGGGTTATACTATAATCAGTTGATTTGTTGGTGTTATATTCAAATATCTGACGCGCGATGTCGCTGGAATACCATATTAATATCGTAAATACCTCAAGGTAACAATACCGGATACCTGTATCAAAATTTTAAATATCATCAGCTCTTTATTATTCGTATTAATCTTATACGAGATTGCTGGAAAAAATGCTACAAAGAACCATTTATGAAGTTTTTAATCGGAGCAATTGTTTAAGTTAACAACCCGAAGTACAATTCAAAAATCGAATAATGGTATCAGAGGTTTCAGAAGGTAGATGTAAAGGCAGCTCGTCGACCGTTTATCAAACAATGGGCATGTACGCTCACAAACTTTCCTGTAATAATCTTCTGATTATTATAATAAAACATGACTTAACTATGCTCGATGTGTATACGGTATATTGTTACCGGAAATTTTTAGGTTTTAGGTTATGGTCACTTTATAGTGATTAGTCAGGAACTATTCACGTGGGCCGGAAAATTTATAATCGTCTCACGAAAATTCGCGTACAAGCACTCAGCTGACCCGATAGCGGTGAATTATATCGTCTGACGATGATAAATTTCGAAATTGTGCTTGCTACCTGTGTTTTTATGTGCACCTTAACCGTCTATAGTCTCGGCTGGTGTATTCATGCGCCGAATACCGTCCGGATGAACCTCTTAATGTGAACATTTCGAGAACGTAATTTTATTAATCCGACGAAACAATGTGGACACTGTACAACGACGGATGATGTGTAACACTGCCGAGGGTCAATATCTAAAACACTGAGTTATAATTGATTATGAACTCGAAAAATCTATATCGATAACAGAAAACCGCCCTTAACAAAAATGAAAACATTTCGCGAAAGTTGAGAAATGTCCTAATTTAAACTGCATGTGATGTGCTTATATTATATGAAATTAATTCGTATTTAATTTTTTGAGATTGTGGGACGTGTATATTTTAAAGTTGATGAAAATGTATGTTTTTGATTATTCGATGGCGCCACTAGATTTGAATGTTGTAGTGCTGAGAAAACGTGTTCCTAACATAATATATATACGTATATTTGAAGTGGAATATTTTAGAAACAGTTATATTCAACAAATTTCAACATCTGCCTAACAATGTCTGGGTAGCATTTTTTAGAGTGATTTTGAAAAGTTGTACTATGTTTGTAGTGCTAACGCTCTATGCCGGTGATGTATGTACTTAAACTAGAAACTCAAAGACTAATAATCACAAAATGCAAAAATAAAAGACGAAGAAATTATATATTTATTATTGTGTATATCAATGAGGTCGAAGAGGAAATATTCTGGCTACCGGATATAATTGAAAACCATTCATATAAATATACAATACAATATAAATGTATGTAGTGATGAAATCGATTTGAACGGCAAACTACGATAAATGAAATTATCTATTTCAAAGGATTTTTAAGTTGCTAACTGGCAATTTCGCGTCAGAAACGGACGGAAGTTTTGAAAATACACGGAACACATTTAGTTTTAAAACGTTTGGACGAATATCCAAAATTGAAATAAAAATCTAGAATCGTTGAGAGTTTAATGTTGTTATAACCTTGACTTTTAAAGCCAAATCGACGTGAAGTTTAAGTCAAAATGTAGAAGTTTAGTAAGATTTTTTTTTAATATCACCAATATCAAAATAATAATAATAATATCGATAGTCTGCTGCTGTAATAAAAGATTTTAGAAGGGATAATTATTTACAATTTGATCTAAGAATTATTTATTCAAAAAACTTTTTTTATTTTGCAGCAGAAATTTGTGCATCAAGTAATACACATAAAAATTGATAGATAAACAAACATTAAAGATAAATCGTAAACCGTTCATTAATATTATTATCGTAATTCATACAAAATATTTACCAAAAACCGAAAAATTCCTATATACCTAATTACTTTTGGTATATATTTTATACATCGAAAACAACGCAGCCAAAAATGCATTAAACCAAACGATCAAGTTTAAAGTTATTGTATTCAACTTAATTCTAAATTTCTAACTATAGTTGGTATACTCAGTTCTGAACACAACAATATTATAATATTTACAGCGGTACCTACGTTATGTAATATTACAATTGATTAAATGGTTTACACTTTATTTTTTACTAAAATAAATTGTATTAAAAAAAAAAACCGCCTTAAGTGAACTTTTCGTTTTGAGTACAAGTCGTTATATTGTTGTTATATCGTTCAGAGCGATTTTTTAAACGCAAAACACTCGGGTAATCTTGAAAAGTATAATATTAACTTTTATCTATATTTTTTTTTGAGAAATTCGAGGTATAAATAATTCTTAAATTTTATATTTCTCTTTGTGGTTATTATTACTATCGTATGACCTTTATTCAATGCAATATAATTACAATGCTTCCATTCGTAAAATACTATACAAACTAGATTTTAAAAATTATGTTATATTATCGTAAAAATCCAATTCATTGGTTGAGTTTTAGATTTTATGAATTTTATTTAATTTCGAGCGTTATACGAGCATTCAAAATGTCCAAAAAGAATAATATGAAAAACATTAATTTTTTCGTTGAACTAATAAGTATTTCAAAATGAATCACTGTGTATAATTTTGATACTCGTATGTTTCCGATATTTTCAAATCACATAACTACGGATATTGTAATATTGAACTTAAATATTATATTTGGTTAGGTTATTTGAAGTTAATTTTATTTAGATAACACCGACAAATTGATCATTGTAGTATCAGCGTTTGAAGTTAAATCATAAATGTGTGCTTTTTTTTTAAATTTTTTAAGCGAAAAATCAGAATGAATATTCTTTTGAATGTCGATTTCGTATTTTCTACAAAATGCGTTAAAAAATTGAAAATGTAAATAAACTAGGAATTGGTATCATTTTTATTTTTTTTTTCATGGATAATATAAAATATGTTAACATAAATATTACGAAAAATAAAAAGCATCCTTATTAAGTGTTGTGGATGTATAAAATATGGTTTTCTCTAATTCAATGTGGGTGATGATATCGTCCCTTGAAATGTAATTTAGATTTTCCCAACCTTAAGTCCGCGGACTACTGGGGATCCGCAAGGCATTGTGTGGTGGTCCTCGAGCAATACTTAGAAAATTACATGCATAGATATCGAAGAGTTTTGGTGTAAAAAAGTAATTGCGTATCCTAAGCACTGAGAAACCGCATATAGGTATTTAGTGATTTTTTCCACAAATTATTCGTGCGAACAAGGATTTTCTAGACTATTCTATATTAAAAATAAACAAACCAGTTGGACGCCATTAAATATATGCGTGTAGCTTTGAGCAGTATTCCCCTAGAATATCATTGTTATCAAAGAAAGTACAAGCCCAAAAATCGCATTAAATTGTTTTATAATAGTAATTTGCGTTAAATTGTCAATAATTTTAAATTTTACTTAAAATTGATTAATTATGAACATTATTATAAGGAAGGGCCTATAGGGAAATTCATTGATTTTATTTATTCATAATCTAAATTCTAAAATAGGTGAAAATAATTGATTCTTGTTTATAAGAAAAATATTTTCTAAAATTGAGGTGGTTTGAGACGTATCGAAAGTTTTCTGACTGGTCCGTAGTGTCAAAAAGGTTGGCAACCACTGGTATAGATAATAAAAATGAATGTAGGTACGGTATCATGGCCGTAATAATTATTTTATAAAAAGTTTAAAAAAAAAATTGTAAAAAACTATAATTTTTGTATGTGCATAAAATACGAAAATCGATGTTTTGTATGAAATTAATTATAAACGTCAAAGGATTTTCACAATTCTTGATGTGATTGTAAAATTATTTGTAGTTGTGGTTTAGAATTCAATCGGTCAGAAATAATGGTGGCTAACCGCGAAAACTATTTATCAACAAATTGAACACGGAACAATAAATAACTTTGTAAGTGAAAATGTGTCATAGAAATACGCACCCTATGGTCCCTATGTATTGATCACGAGTTTCAATTGAAAGAAAATACCTTTATGTGTGAAATAATAACACAAAAACTTACCACTTTACTAGAATCCGACATATATTCGGAGTACAGGTCTTTGATGAGCATGTCGAGTGTTCGTTCACGTTTTTTCGCAAACGTGGGCGTATTGAATGTAGCTTTCTCACCATTTATCACTGTAATGTAAAAAAATGAAAAAGGAAATTCACTTTCAATGGATTTATTAATCGTTCTCAAATAATATTATACAAGTACTTATAATAAATGGTATTCGACAAGTTCGGGCATTAACGAATTTAAAAGTTAAGTTAATTTTTTAACTTTTAAATGAACTTTTGATTTCTTAATTTATCTAACTTTTTAAGTCAATTTAGTTAATTTTAGACTAGAGTGTAGCGAAGAATGTATTGGTTTTACAAAGATATTTATTATTATTTTTTTTTTTTTTGTGAACACGTTTACTATTAGGAAGCTTACTCCGATGTATACGATGTAAAGTCTTTTCTGAAAAGAAATTTTCTTGGAGTGGTACTTTAGGAAGATAATTTTTTGATTTTCTAAATAAAAGGGAAAAGGTGAGAAAAACAGGAAAATTTACGAAATTAGTAAAATATCACGATTTTTTTTTCTGTAGACAACTTTTCTACCAGTTATTTTGCACTGATTTACAATAATAGTATTTTTTTAAAAGGAAGGCTGATTGAGAAGGTACTTTAAAGAGGTAATTTTTCGATTTTCTTAGAAGTTTTCTCAATAAATATAAAACGAACGGGGAAAACATGGGACAACCGGGAAAAACAGTACAATATTAAACAAAATATATTACTAAAGAAATTATAATGCCTATTTAATTTTTTTACAATTTTATGACACATACATTTTTGACAAAGCATCAGTATCAATTGAACTCCACTTAAAATCTTCTTTTCATATGCAATGGTTTATCTTTGCTTACAGATATACATTAAATTCCCTTCGGTATTCTACTTTCCCAACGTAATAATAACGAGTTCGTTTTGAATTATTTTGTATTAATTTAAATTCGCTTTAATTTTAAGTTCTAACACAATATGATTTTATATTAATATGAAAATGTTACATTGTAAATATTTCATATTAGATTTTGTATTGACTTTACAATGATGTTTATTTACTGTTTTTTTTTAATACTCTGTAAAAAATTTCAATTAGAAATCTGGCTCCGATGTATCAAGTGAAGAATTTTTCCCGAAAGAAAACTATATTTCGTTTGTACTTTAAGAAGGTCATCTTTTGAGTTTTCATGCGGTTTATATAATAATTGAAAAAAACGTAGGAAAATGCTTTTATTATTTTTAATTTTGTTTTTTGTTATTCAGTTGAGACTTGAAATTTGGACAGAGCAATTATATTTGCCTTTTCTAGACGTGGTAAAATTTTTTTTAAATATTTTAGCTATTTTTGTGCTATGAATAGATTTTTAATTTTTTTGCAAATTTTTTCGTAATTTTTATTCGTGTTAGACCAAATGCTAAATGTGTTAGAAATGCTTGAAGATTTAATAGACTTATTCTTTATAAGTAGTACTTAGTGGTTACCTAAAAAAGGGTTGAGTTTAATGTATATTTTTTTTTTGTATAAGAATTTTAATTTTAAATTTCGACGAAAATCGTAAATATTATGGCCTTTCAAAATATGTATAACCGAACTCCGCTTAGAGTCGTTTTTCGTTAGCAAATATTAATCGTTATGTACATGTATATACTAAATTCCTTTCTGTATCCCATCCATCGTGCAAAGTATATTAGTCTTTTTTTTAGTGGTTTTTGATTACACTTAATCTAAAACCTCAGTTTAATACACCCAGTAAGAAGTTTTCTTTCTTTTTAGCAGATGAAAATGATCGAAATTGGATCAATCTTCGAATTTTACCTGCAGTAAACCATGTTTTGAGGAAAATATATTTCATGCGTCCCTTGATGTATCTATTAAAACCGATTAAACTATTTGTTAATTTTTGTTATGATTTGTTAATTGTTGATTTCAACCATTTTAACGGTTTGTAAACATAATAGAACCCTTAAGATTATAGCAAAACAAAATAATTGTTGATACGAAGTTATTAACTGTGTACATTTGTAATATATTTTGTATTCTAAATAATTTAAGGTGACATAAAAACTTTTACATGTGTACGTGAATAATATTATTAAATAGTATAGTGATAATTTGTCGAATAATTTTTGTAAAACGTCGTTGTTTGAATTTCACTTAACCACGCAGTAATCTTCAAAATAAATCACTGGTAAAAATTTCAATATTATTCGTAATTAGTATTATTATATTATTATTTGGAATCACATGTGGATTAATTTTTGTATTTAAGTATAGGCTGTAAAAAAATTTACACTATAAAGTTATACTATAAACAATCGTTATGTTAGAAAAAAAAATGCGTTAAATGAAATATTTTATTTAGTCGATATGAATTTAATTTACAATAACATAATATTATAAGCAGCGCTTGAGTTCATTTTTCCAAAACACGTAGACACAGTACAAGGTACCTACACTCGAATCTCAAAAGGCACGTTATTTAATGAATTCAATTGTTGCAGTGTTCTGCAGATATAACCTATTCAAATGCTCGGTCATAATGGAATAATAATAATATAACAATAATACAAATCTTAATGCAGTAAAATTGGAAAAAAAAACCCATCTAGAATTCAAAAGAAAAATACGGACAGAATAAAAATATTAAATGTCGGTACAAAACTCGGTAATTTTTATTGCATTATAATATTTTAAATTCGATAAATAAATGCAATCGAAAAACTTATTGGGGTAAGAGTTTGGTTATCGATGTAGGATTTACCGAATAAAAACTAATGTTAAATAATGTATCGCATATTACCGAAATTATAGTACCTATTCGTATTGTAATTTGTAATATTAGAAAGTTTAACGTTAAAATAACTACGTGCCAAAATACAACTAAAAGTCATCCCTCAGTTGTATTGTTGCAAAACTAAACGATAGAAGTTCAGAGAACGTGATACCATCCGTTATTCGATTGTAAAACCCGTTTTGAACGGGACGCTTAACTTTTTCCGTATTTATTGTAGAGTACCCAAAATTGCATAACACATATTTTAGTATAACATTATTTTTGTCGCTAAATTATTACTATTTTTAAGAAGTTCCTGAAGACCGAAATTTCCCAAACAGATAACTTAAATTGTATTTATGTGAACAAAGAATAAGTTAACCAGCACGAAACAGTTTACCGTAAATATTTTAGTTTATATTATGACTACACAAAATATCCTTGCCACAATGACACTCAAGTAATTGGATAATTTCAATATTTTTGTGTTGATACATTTACATTTTTTCAAAAATATGAAAATTGGTTATACACAATCGTTTTGGGCTTAAATAAGGGCCAGGGGTATTACGAAGGTACTGGTTTGTTATAGCCTCGCCGCAGCGAGTGAAAACTTTATAGCCCCGCTAGCCATATTACAATAAATACATCGTATAATTATAAAATTATTCGACGGAAAATACGTACCAGTACTATTAGGTGCCTACCATAGGTTTTTACCACAAATAATCAATAATACAATAATATAAATAAACCGATATAGAAAATAATGAGTTTATTAATTTGATAATTCGATGATATATTGATATGATATCACGGGATCACGGAAAGCATAAACATTTTTATATATTTTTTAAAATTATATCATCATTTTACATTTATTATTATTACATTTTTATGAATTATTAGATTAATACATATCAATGAACTCATTATTTTCTATATCGGTTTATTATATTATTATGTTATTGACTATTTGTGGTAAAAACGTATGGTAGGCACTTAATAGTAATGGTACGTATTTTCCGTCGAATAATTTTATAATTATACGTTGTATTTATTGTAATATGGATGGCGGGGCAATAACAAACCTGAGTGGCGGGCCACTAGTTTTCATTGACCGCGGCGGGCCTATAACAAACCAGTACCATCGTGAGTTCTCTTAAAACAACAGGTTTGAATTTGATTTTTTTTTTAATCTTGTCAAAAAAAATCTGTTCTTTGTTCAAAAATGATAAAATACTAATATACCTACGTAGAATTATTTATAAATGCCTCGAAGTTACAGTTCTCTGAATGATTACAACGGGAAAACAATTACAGAAGAAAATAAATAGTTCCTATTAAATATTTCAATTTGAAAAATTTGTTGGCTTTAACATTAATGTTTCTTTTTCTTCGTAGTAATGCAATTTTCCTTGAAAACAATAAGAAATTAGAAAAAAATATAAGTACAATTTAAAATTAAAAAAAAAAAAAAAATAAATAACTCCATAAAAATTAATATAGTTACTTTGCTTAGCTCAGAATCTAAAAATATATAAAAAACATTTAATATCTATTAGGTATTATTATTATATATGTTTACAAGCGTTCTAAGGATAACATCATTTTTCATCGTCTAGGTTTAAGTATACGTATAATATGTTTTATGTATTTATGATAATACATTTTGGATTTGAATTTATTAAATCCTTCCTAAAGTTACCTACATAATGTTGAATATTCATTTACTAGACAGGTACACTGATTGGCGTGTTTGTCGTTGTAATAAACATAAGTTATTCATAATAATAGTTTTAGGAATAGTCGTAGGTAATAATTTGTAGGTTCTATTCTGCAAATTTCTGCATGTTTTTCTACCTATTTAATACTTATAGATTTTGGACTAAAATCAAAATTTTATTGATGTACTCACTGCATGAATTCGATACTAAAAAAAAAAAAAAAAAATCCTCGAAGAAACCAGTACTAGGAAAGCGTGCAGAGATTTCCAGGATAGAAATAGAACCTACACAAATAGTTAGTAAAATATGTCTACTGTAGTAATATATATTAATATATGTTAATGTATATATATTAGCGTTTAATACTTACATTTGACGATCAGAAATTCTCTAAATTCTTGTGGCACCTTGAATACTGGAGGACACGGCAACGATGGTCCGAATAGCGGTACGGATTCTTCGGAATAAACAACTAGCCTATAGCTGTTGTCGGACGAATCGTAAGCTACCAGCGCGAAAACATCTGACGCGAACCGTTAAGAGAAAAATCATAGATTTATAAATACATAAAATATTTTTGGCTATACAAATTAAATATTTGTAATTTAACTTGGTCATTAAGGAAAACAGACAAAAGTACATGTTTAGTTCTTGAAAAAAAAATATTTTGCGAGATTTTTGGGCCAATAAAAGATAAATATAAACATAACCGGGGAGGGGAGACGAATTGAAAAAACAGAGAGTAACAGCAATAAGGTTCTGAGAAAATCAAAAAAATAAAACTGCGATGGACTAGACAGGCGTGGAGACACTAAAACCTAATGCCATAGACAGTGCTGGAAGTACAAGAATAGAATCCAATAGGAAAAAGATCTTTGTAAGGATGTGATGGGAAGACGTAGTTAACATTTTAAAATAAGCAATGTTTTTCAAATTTCTACAGCCTAATGAACGATAAGTGGTTAGGTATATTAAATGTATTTTGTTTTGCAACCGCTTTATTATACCACTATATTTAAAGTAGTTCAAAGGATACGTGTAAATTGTGATTTGATGAACGCGGGATTAAACTGAGACATTTGCGATGTACCTCCGTCCACATAGACGATGTTGACGATATCGTTTCCGATATGACGTTTTCGTTCTACCTGTTGATAAACAAATAACACACATATTAAGAGGCCGTGATATGTACCCACATGTGCTGTTTCCGTCAATGATTAAAATAGGAAAAACTTCAAGAGGGGGAAGAGGATTATATTTATTTAAAATTGAGAAGCGTTCCTGAGAACTAACTAGACCTAATCAAACATTCAGGATACCCATAGAGACAAAACTTCGAAAATGTTTTTCTCCCACACACATTTGTTCATAAAAATATTTTAATACTAGGATTTAATAATAAACCTTACCCTTTCCCTCTTCAAATATTATCCTGTATATATGTTTATGCCTGCTCTATAAAAATAAAGTGAAACAGAGTCTAGTTACGTATAATTTATTAGGTGTTAAAGAATTTATTTTTAATACTACTAATTAGAGTTTTCTTTTATAAGAATTAAGAATTTTTAAGAATATCGAAATGTAACTCGCCGGAGCAGATAGAAATTAAATTACACAATACAATAGTAATTGTAAAACAAAAAATATAACAGGTGTATGTGATAAATATTATAGGATTATATCTATAGTAAGTTTAATCAAATATTTAGGTATAATTTTTGATGAGTACTTAATATGGAAATGTCATATAGAAACGATTATTACTCGGATAAGGAAATGTTTTTATATTTTTATGAGCTAAGGTATATTCTTAATATTCTTAATATAAAAATGGTTTATTTGGGCCTGTGTCAAGCTATATTAATGTATAGATTAGTTGTATGGGGTTCAGCATATAAAAATGTATTAGAGCCATTAAATATAACTCACAGGATGCTCATTAGAGTTTTAAAAAATATTATACAAATATAAAAATATAAAAATATTATATAAATCGGAATTTTAGTACAAATGATTTATTTCAAAAACTAAAAATATTAACAATTGATCAATTATATAATAAATTGTCAGTAATGAAAATACATATGATTAGAAAAGAATTTGAGATCAATAGTGTACATAAAACAAGGGGAGAAAATAGTGGTGATTTAAGGTTAATCAAACAAAATACAAAATTAATGGCCAATTATTTTATTAATAGAGGTATTAAAGTATATAATCAACTACCTATGGAGATTAAACTAATATAAAGTAATATTAAATTTAAATTAAGGTTAAAATAATTATGTATGCGATTGTTTCATTGATGTCTCATTCTACATGTTGTTATTAGGGTTATTGTGAATATTGTTACGACTGGATTCTGATCTATTCTATTCTCATCCTATAATTTAACAGTTCTTAATGTAACTTATAATTATAAATATAATTTTTGTCATATTAGACTTTCTCCTATTGATACAAGTTTAGTTTATAGGGAGAAGATAACTACTTGTAATGTAAATATTAAATATGATGTATATATATATATATATACATATATATATTGTTTTCGATATAAATAAAGAATTATTATTGTTATTAAAAATGCCTCAATGAAAATAACTAAAGCCCCCCATCTCTCTGGACTCCAAAGATACAAACTGAAGGGAACTGATTATTTTATCATAAACAAGAAGGGAGATTCTGTAACTATTTTAACAACTGGTTTCTGTCTTTCAACGCACGACATCACAAATTTATGTTTTTCGGGGACAATTTAATTAATATTACAGTGAATTGATCTATTATAAAATTTAAAAGTAAAAAAAAAATTATGTGTGTTTGTTAATTTAATTTTTAAGCGAGATATAAATTCTTTTAAATTATGTGATATTTCACGTAATCATTTCACTTAGAATTTAAAATATTGAAAACTAAAACCTATATGTACAAATAAAGTTTCATGAGTTTGACAAATTTAGTCTAATATTAATACGTACCATAGGAAATTGTATTTGTTCACCGCAAATTTACTATGACGTGAGTATCACGTCATATTTTTATAATAGGTTATATTATATAGGTATTTTTGCAGTTTATAATATTAACGTTCGTTCGCTTATTCATATTTATGCTGTCAATTGAGCCATTAACATTGTCGTTTTATAATATTATATTGGTTTTGACCGTACACTAAATATGTGATGGACGGTGGCAGGACGAAGGTAGAGGGTTTACCTACCTGTTGACGGTTGTCCTTAGAATACGGTAACATTGTTGACACGTGAAACATGATTTCGTGACCTTCATATATTGTGTACGCCGAATATTCGCCCGTCATGTCGCCTGCAGGATAGTATACAATATAAACAAACAAGTAACGAAAATAAATAAGTTCAACTTTGAAAAGTCAAGTTGTAGTACTCCGAGTACTTGTATTATTAAGGTCACACCTTTTACGTCCAGACCTCCACGGTATTTGTCCCATCCTTTCAGTCGTACCCGATTGCCCAAAAGTGATATAAATTGATTGAATTCTTCGCTGCCAGTTTCTATAAAATAAAACATAATATCATAGGTAAAATATATTATATCGGTATTGACGATATAGATTATTTCTTTTGAATCGCGAGAAATTCGTAGTATTATTTTCTAGGCCGTGATAAATTTTTGGATTCTGAGTATAGCGAAGAATGGATTAGTTTTAAAAGATGTTTTTTTTTTTTATACTGTTAACACAAATTCTACTAGAATTCTTGCTCCGAAGTATCAAGTATAGCACCTTTTCTGAAAGGGAATTTTCCTGGAGTAGTACTAGGGAACTTTGATTTTTGATTTTTGATTAAAAAAACATGACCGTAATCGGAAATTTTTTTTTCTTTTAAAATTTACGTTTAAGTTATGTAGACTTAGGCCCATTCTCACCAACGTAAATGTTGATTTTTTAAATAGAGTTTATAAAATAATTGACTAACCGTGGTCGGTTATTAGCCATTAACTCAATTTAAAAATCAGATAAACGCCTTTTTTTATGTTGGTGAGAACGGCTCTTGTTGTAATCTTAATTCCATGAAATCTCTCGATACACGATCACTTAAAGGGAACAAAATAAGTGATGTATACAGGTAAGGCTACGTTATATGTTAAGTATGTTTATACTTAACATATCATATATATACCTTATATATTATGTATATTGCATAGTTAAATAACCAAACCGAAATTATGCTAGGTGTCGTGGTCGCTACTGACGTTGATTCTATCAGTCGTATACCTCGTATAACTCATAGGTAATAAAGGAATGGATAGGAAATGGCCTAAAATTGTTGATTCTTGAATGGTAAGAAACTACAATGATCTGTTTTCATTTCTACGGTACAAATATTTTATGTTTTATATTTTCAGAATTCAAATTTTACAGTACTAATAAATAATAGTTCAATTATTATGATTTATTTCACAGATTAAATAAATATATTCTACGATTTTAGGAAAGTAGATATAATAAACCTACTTTAATAAAACGCATGCGCAGTTTACAACTAAAATTAGTCCTAATGCCATATTAGTTATTTACCCCTAAAAGTACCAAGGTTATGAATCATACACACTTAATTTATGAATTTAAAATGAAATGATATAACGAACTATCGATTATAATACAACGTATGCCTCGAGAATACAGACTAGTAAACTTGAAAATGTTCGTTATAGATAGCGCGCTGCGGAGAATTTTGATATAATATGTAACTCCTATTATAGTCCTATAGGTATAGGCTATAGTTATTATAATACACGTGCGCGAAAATATATTATTGTTGGATTTCCATTAAACACACTAAACCTCTGGCGGTGCACTTAAACATACAACTACACAAGATAAATTAAATAACAAAACACCCGGGAGGATAACTCTTGGTATAATAATAATATTATAATTATTATTAATATTGTACTCGTCGTACCATTATCATTAACGCGTTGATGAGTTTTCAAAATTTACGATTTGAGGTAATTCACAAGCAATATTTGAAGAATAACATAATATCGAGTTTTTTATTCCCTCCATTTTTTGGAAGAAAATTACCCGTTAGATGATTAAGAATATAGAAGTAATATAAATTAATTATAATTAATATTTTTTTTCACTCTTTTGAAAAAATTCGATACAACTGACAAGAAACCTGCAACGTGTCGAATGATTGACGCCGTCGTTACCATTAAGGTTGTAATTTATTATTAAGCTGTAGATATCACAGTTTTTACTGCAGATGATAATACTATCTTGCACAAAGGTATCTTAACAAAAAGTAGCTATATGTAGTTACATATTTTCTGAAGGGTAGAAAAGTGTTGGAAGAAGGTGTTGAAGTTCTTGAAGGTTAGGACACCCGTTCCAAATTTTAAAATCTGGTTCCTATGAACACTGTCTTAGACGAAGAACGTGGACAGGCTTATTTGTTTTTGTCCGTTGTATTCGATCGCGATAAAAATAATAACAAATTAATGGTAATGATAACAGTGTGAGATGACGTTTTATTTTATATATCCAGTCAATCGGTCGCGGGATGTTAAATTCCCAATAAAAGCAGTGTGTTTTTGAATTTCAATAGATGCTATTTTCACATGAATGTTATAATACAGTGGTGAACATGGTCGAGCACACAATCACAGAAGGCTTAACCGTGGCAAAAACGAATATCATTCAGAAGTCCCTTTAAAGGGGAAGGAAATAAATATATACAGTAGTATATATTATACATATATATGTAGAAAAAAAAAGGATCAGAAATTCTCTACGTCTTCGAGGGTACGAATTTATTACGAGACAGCGTGTCTGTTTCCACTTTTCAGTTATAAATCCTATTCATGACACGCGGTAATATTTATCCCTTTTTTACGTAGTTTTTTTAATAATTTATTTATTGGGATATATTATTATGTGAGACGCAAGTATATGCATATATATATATATTATTAACTGGGTATCATTATTTATTTGTGATATTTTATCTATAATTTTGTGGTGACAAGACGTGAGTTAGATGGGTAGGTACCTAATGGCACTTAGGAAGATTTATTTTTCGTTGGGCAATAATTTTTATTTCGCTACTGAATATAAAGAAATTGATTTTTGGATATTCCGTCGATTTAGATTCCCTTTTTCGAAACTTTACACCTGAACGGTTATTTTGTTTAGCTCACGACAAATTTATATCTCGGTTCGATTGCTCTGATATCTTATAGTCACATTGTAAAGCAAATTTTCATGAGAATTATTTACGTAGGTAGTTTAACAGTATCGCTGTACTTTTAAAACATAATATTATTATGATTATAATATTAATAATATAATATTATTAAATATAAATTGTGTAGTTCGAAGGAATATACGTAAATTACATCAAAATCTAATAACATTGAGACACACGAATATTATTTTATCCATTAGGCAAGTAAAAAAAAAATAAAAAATACGCGTAAGAAAGTACTTTGCAGTAACACATTTTGACGAATTTATTTTTATTTTTTTCAACAAAGACTTTCTTTAAACAAATCGTATTTATGTCGTAATGTAACCACCAGTTATAAAAAAATAAACCATCCCCGTATAAATTCCTTTGGTAAATTATTACAAGTACGATAAATTTTAAACGAAAATAATCAATCTTTAAAAATTGAACTTCAACTATTATTACGATAACCTCTAATAATGGTTACCACCATATTAAATTAATTATGGTTATTGATTAATCATTGAGCAACACGTTGGAACGTCGATCGAGGTATCTATACAACAAAAGTTAAACTTATGCAAACGATATTGCTCTTGAAATTGCCTTACCTCCAGCGATTTAATATTATTGTTTTCGATTTAACTTATCATAATATTACGATATTAACAATATTATAATAACGGATTCATGAAAAGTACAATTGTTGATCACGCTACATATTATAGTTTCATCAATTTTATTAATCAATGTTTATACAAAATTAGTACGAATATCCGTATTACTGTTATTTCGTTTATATTAGACGATTCTACATATACGGAAAAATGATGGGCTTTATCTGTAATTAAATTTAAAGCAACAGTAATCATTTTCCTTTGCCATATATTTATATACATATATAATACCATGTCTATGTTGAAAATTGGATAATTTAAAGTTTTTGTTCGTTGTTTTTTTTCGATATTATAAATTTAAAGAGAGCTACGAGTATGGGAAATATTATCATTTAAAAATCATTTTATTTCACTAAGAAATGAAAATATCGAAAAATGTCAACGTAAAAATACAGACAATTTTATTATTTTAAAATTTGATAGTTTTTCAATTTACTTTAATATCAAAATTAACAACACAAAATCGGTTCTACTAATCGAAAAGTTTACATTATTCAATTTAATTTTCAACATAATTTAGCCATAATATGTTTACAAATTACAAGTGTCTTACGAAGATTCGACAAATGCAATAACTTCTATGATTCTGCAATAATTACTAAAACCTTGCGTTATAGGTACTCTATTATATATTTTTAAAATTAAACATTTAAAATTTAAAGTAAAAATAATAGTTTTACAGAATTCAAGATCCCAGTCATTTTATCAATCCAATTTATTAATTTTTAATGATTTTTGTAAATTTCAAAAAATTGTAGATACAACGATTTTTCAATAGTAAATATTTGAATACCAAAATTCTGTTTCGAAATATATATTTATAAAAGGATTATCTTGGATTTCGTAAAAACAATTTTTTCATATTTAATTTTACAAACTATAAAGAAGGGGAGGTAATCATAGCACAAGTTTTTACTAATTATAATAATAATAATAATAATAATAAAAAAAAATAATAGCAAAAATATTATACAGAACAAAATTATTGCATTTGTCAAATTTTCGTGGGATACTTATATGTATTATAAATATACTCATACATATAATTATAAATGTCAAACAGGTCTACATAACGACGTCGGCGAAAAAAAGGGATCCATAAAAATTGATTTTACTATACAGTTTTAGTCGTGAGTTTCCAAAAGGTCTGAAATAAATCGGTTTAGATCGAATACGATATTTCAGATGAAATTATATTATCGACACAATATTTTTCGGTAGAATATTTTATTAACAACTTATTTGAAACGATTTATCAAAAAAACTTTATAACGTTCCGCTGACATCTATATATATAATATAATAAATATATTATACCTATTTCCCGCTATTAATTCATTACTAATTTCTTGAATAACGTGCGTTACAGACACTCGAGTTAAACGGTTGAAATACAAAAATATAACAAATATTACATTATTTAAGATTTCTATAGAAACTCTCAGTTTTTTCTCAACAACATAGTATTACCGTGTTCTCATTTCTATTACAATAGACCGAAAACACAATCGACATTGAAAAATCAAAAAAAAAAAAAAAAAATTGTTCGATTTACGATTCATCGACACGGAATCGAAAACTTTTGTGTGCATAGCTGACGGCGAAAAACTTCGTACTGACACGAGTATCGAGTCCATTAAAAGTTTTAGAATACCCTTAATGGGCCTATCCCTATATATATGTATGTATAAATAATAATATATCCCTATGTATTATGTTGCGCATATATACGCACATCAAAAATATAAATTTCCATTTTCGAATATTATTACCTATGCGAGTATGCTGCAAAAATTATAATATGCAAAATAGCCCACACATTCGGACGGGTTGAAATAATATTAATATTACTCTCGGGTCCGAAAATGTAAATTACAATAGTTATTCGATTCAAATAGGTAAAATACTTATGTCCTATATATTATATACACTTAGTGAATAAGTAAACGCATTTTATTATTACTATATAGCTTATGCGTAGGCCATTTATCGGCGGTATGATTCGCGAATCACGCACACGGATACTAAAAATAAAAAAAAAAAATAAAAATGTGAATATTTGCGAAATTCTTAATTAAGGTTTTCAAAACAATAAAATCGATCAAATTTTAACATGTTTATAGGGATTTGAACAATGAACACGCACACCGCCCGACAGCCGGTGAAAAGAGAACAGCCACAGAGTAAGACTATAATACTATATATAGAGAGGTCATACCGTATATTACCCATGCAGCACATTAAAGTAAGGAAAAACGAGATCGCATAGGTATATATTTGTACTAACTCGGGTTGGCCTTCAGTAGGCATTTTTGTTTTCTATAAAGCGGATTTTTAACTAGGTTACTGTAACTATAATAATGCGTTCGGACCGATGTTTATTAGTGTTTCCTCGGAACTTAAATGGTAGGTATAGTTCGGAATGGCGAATCGTCCGGCCACCTGGCCGACACAGACTCTCGTTTTTCTATTTTCACGGAAAGACCGCGTGGTTGGCTCTGCGTCGCACCGGGTGCCTTTCTCACTCGCAACACGTTTATTTTCGTGCAATCGTGCGGTTCATAGTGGTGCCGTGGCCGTAATATCCGTACAATAATTATTTTCTTGTGCTTTTTTTGCGTAGTTTAAAAGTACGCAAAACGGCGTGATAAATTATATAAACCATAATGAAGTACCTATACTACAAAGATGTATGCAATAGAGATAATGTAGAGAAATTAAATTAATATTGTAGTATTTACATATATTCGTTTATACGTAAGTCCAACATTTAAATCGATTGGACGTTAGATTTTCCCATGTTTTTTCTATACACTCGCATATTCATGTTTAAAAAATAGTAACAAAACAAATTTAAAAATAAAAATCTGTTTTAGCCATATTTTTACTAGGTGGGTTAGATATTTGTATATTTTACATATTATCGACACAGTCAACTGTGAATAATTGTGAGCTTAGTAGTTTTACGTAGGGACTACCTATCTAGGTATAGGCTATAATGTAAAATGTACTTGTTTAATAAAATAACGAAAAGATTTTTAATTTAATTATTTTCTTGAGGTCTGAACGTTCGTATTACTTGTAGATGATTAAATGCAAGTAATATTTTCACTAATGCATTTCGAAAAGCCTGTGAATTTAAAAACTTCTTGTGTACAATATTTTAATGAAGCATCATTCGTCGTTTTATTTTATATTTTTAAAACTACTGTCACTTGTAAATCTTCAAGCCTTCAAATCTTCAAATATCGTGAGTTAAATATAAATAATATATTAAATAGGTATATACATAATAATATAATACATAATTTTATTCGATTTATGTTTATAAATTTTTTAAACTATCGACATTTTTGGGCGAATTATTTTTTTCTTTTAAAAGTTACGGCTCTATAATGTTTAAACAACAATACATTCTCTTTGTTATAAATCTAATAATTTGTTTTGGCTTTAAGAAAATATATTTTGAATTCGTGTACTATTTGAAAACGATAAGTATTAAGGTACTTAATTTACTTACCGTTACTTAGCATCTCGTCATCCGTAAACTGAGTAGGTTTTGTGTACAGTACGCCAAATTTAAAGTTTACCGATCCTTCTTGTTCTTCCAAAAGCAATAAATCCTGTAAACAAACAAAGAAAAAAAGCAAAAGTTCAATGATTTTTAAAAAGTTCATAAACTATTGTATACTGATAGTCGATAGTATGCTTACTTTCTGAATTTCTGGAGAAAATATTTCTTTTGGCCCTTTTTCCAACTTGTCGATTAACGGGAAATTACTAAAACAAAAAAAAAAACAGCGATTTAAATATTTTAATAATTCATCGAACAGGTGGGCAAGTTTTACAATTGTAATAGGGTAAAGTGTCTACGTGAAAATTAGTCATTAATAATATGATGGTTGCGTGTGGCCAAAGAACGAAACGGCATTAATCTGGGATGTTATTATTGAAATTTGCATGACTTATAGTGCCATATACTATGTGGAGTGTGTTGGAATGAGAAAAAGAGCATAATCTCTGGTTAGGTGGGTAAGCACGTGTAATGAAATACTATAAATTATAGAATGGTTTCATCTACGGTACCGTCAAAGAGAGAGGAAAGGCAGCTGTTTTGGCAAAGCAGAAATGTTATGATAATGGCTGCTAAATGTCAAACTCATTTATTGAATCAACACAGAATGACCAATATAGGTATATAATTCGTGAATTTTAACATTCTGAGTGAAGCGAGTGATAATTATTTTATTATTATTTTTTTTTATCTGTGAACATCTTTTATACCAGAAATTTTGCTCCAATTTAAAATTATAGTACTTTTTCTGAAAGGAAATTTGATTAAGACGGTACTTTAGAAAGGCCATTTTTTGATTTTTTCTGCAGGAATTTCCAAATAAATGAGAAAATAAGTACAATATTAAACAAAAATTATTAAAGAAAATGCATAATGCATATGTAATTATTTTACCATAATATGACAAAGCAACAATATTATTCAAACTCCGCTCAGAATCGTTTTTTCATTAGCAATGGTTAATCGTTGCATATAGATAAACGTTGAATTTTCCCTTTACTACTTTTCTAATCTCATCTACAACAGTGGCCCACACACGTGCGAAGTATGTCCGTCTTTTTTTAGCTAAATATTGTTTTATTATTTTAGACTAGGTACGCATGAAGGTATACGACAGATTTTTTTTTGAGAGTATACGCATATTTTGAAAATGATGAGTGGGTATACGATGTACACCCGATTGTACTATACCTACTTAAATGTATGGGACTTCATTATAAAATTAGTCTGCTGTTTAAAGTAAGTTGTTTATTATATAAATATATAGCAACCAAATACATTTCGTGAGTGTAACAGTCAGATTACGAATATGTTGAAAACAATTTATATTTGAAAATTCATATGTAACATCTAACAGTACTAACACATTACCTGTTCAAATCGACCGACAGAATTGAAGCGAAATTAAATATTATATTAAACCTGGGTAGAATGGTTTCTACGATATAATTGTACATGTGTAACGTCATCGTGCATATTTTAAATTTTTAAAACAACCAAATAATTTAGGTTTTTTTTTACTGCTCGATAAATTAAGTAGTTTTATTTCTCTTGATAACGTTATAATATTCTGTGTAGTATCTACTGTTATTTTTAAGTTCAGTAATCCATAAACTTGTTTAGTGCCAAGGGAAATAAAACTTGAAAAACATATCGTACAAATTATTTCCGGTTATACGAAAAGTTTTGAACTTTAATAATGACATAAAAAAATGATTTTCTAATAAAAGTTGATACTGCTCACGGGTAAGCCATTGTTCTAGTTAGGTAGTTGATAAGGTGCCTAAAATATGTAGGATATATTTGTTAACATCCTGTGTACAATTTTCGCAAAAAAAATTAAAAAAATATTCTGTGTAGAGTCGTGTTTTTTCTCTAGTTGATAAGTTAACCCAGAAATAAACACAAATTAAACAACACACAAGAAAAAGAACCTAGGAAGACATAGAGTCGCTGATGAATGAAAAAAATGTCGATAAATATTTCAAATAAAAGTACTAAATGAGAGAAGTTACGTATATTTTGATCTGAACATGTGCATAATCAAAAAAGTGTTAACAGATTAAAAAAAAATCTTTCAGAAAAAGTATTAGGAATTGTAAAATTGTTTAGAATAAGTACTATAAGGCGAAAACTCTGGGCATACTGAGATATATCATGAAAACATCTAAGTAAGATATTTTAATTATAATTGAACATATTTATCTTCAATTAGTTTAGTTTTGTGACATTTCGGATTTTATTTGAATTTGTGTATAATATTGGAGAAGTTGTCGAGAAGTTTTTTTTTTTTTATCAAAATGTCTGTTCGACTCGATTATTATTTCATTACCTAATTTAAGCATTCGGTAGGCGCATTATATTTTATTATATCTATCACGGTATTATTATTTATCTTGTATGTTGATTTAACATAAATTTGAATAGGTATATACAGAGTTAAGTACAACGGTGATTCATGTATGCGAATTTATTATAGTAGATATAAAAATATATTACACGCGTGACAACAAAAGTCTAGTTTAACCGTTCATCATTTACCCCGAGACGTGTTGCGATTTTTCTTCTTTATTTTTTATGATATAATATTAGAATATACGTAGGTACCTACACTTACTTGTTGGTAATAAATTTCAATTAAGTTGAAAACTGATTAATGCGAAAAAATTAATGAAAAAAAAGAAAAACAAAAGCTGCACTGTAGGTACGCAAATTATTTTCATTAATATCTTTAAAAATTGTTTTTGGAATGGGGGAGGGGGAGGGAGATGAAGGAAACAAAATATTAATAATAAAAAACCCAATAATATAAACATTTAATGTCATACATTTTCAATGGTTTTTCCTCAATTATTAAGAAAACTACAAAAAACAAAACATTTCTACAATGAACCAATTAGATAATATTTACTTTCAGATAAAATTTCACATTTAATCATTAGAATAATATTTTATCTCGTAGCTAAGTGTTTAACTGATCGAAAAAAATTTAAAGTAACAAATGTAAAATTGAATTTTTTTCGCCGACCACAGTTGGATATTTGTTTCTCATCCGATAAATGATTATACATGAACAAGTCGTGAAATATTAATAGCTGCGTGTAAAAGTTTTTTTGTTTTTTTTTTTTTTAAACGTCGTCAGAACGGATCCAGAATGTNACAAGTCGTGAAATATTAATAGCTGCGTGTAAAAGTTTTTGTGTTTTTTTTTTTTTTAAACGTCGTCAGAACGGATCCAGAATGTCAAGACGTGACCGTTATCAATCACTTCACGCACGCCTGGACTCTGGAAGAAACTCAGAAACTTCAAAAGCGTCTACTGCCTCGGTGGTTGTGTAGTCGAGGTTATATAGATATTAGATATCCTACAACACTTATAACACACAAGTCCGTACGTATTTCAATTTGTTTCCCAGCCACACAATGTTTTATTGTCGATTATTAAAAATTATAAAAATTCAGTAGGTGTGTTGTAACGTGACTGCACTCGGATAGGTTAGGTTAATACCGCAGAGGTGTTCGACATCATTAAAATCGTATAAAAAAATCTACGATTTTATAAAGCGTTTTTAAATATTTTATTTTTTACACCGGTTATGTTTATTCCAGTGTTATTTTATTATTACGTTGAAATAATGTAATAATATAATATATTCTTTACAGGTATACAGGTAACTACTGCAATATTTTCGAACTTTTTTTTTTTAATTGGCGATTTTACCTTTTTGAAGTTTTCTAACGTCATTAAAACGACGAAATATAGTGGTCGTTTTTTTTTTCAATAATAAAATCATTTGTATTCACCGCCACCAAACTCAAAATAATAATAATAATAATCATAATATTAATTGGCAATATTGAGTTCGGTATCCGTTGTTGACGACAAAGTTTTGTTTTTGAATAAATCTATCGAATACTCGATTTTAATAAGGCCGTGTCGATTTTCAACAATAAACCGATGATCGGTTGTATTATATAAACAAGTTTAATATTATTTTGCAATATCGTTTATTCCTTATGAGTCATGAGGAAGTCACTCAAAACTTATGAACAAACTGAAAAAAAATCAAAGAACTTGAATGTCTTCATTTTTACGACTCCCGGAGAATTGTTTTGCATCGAAACCGTAAAAAAAAAATGAAAATAATGTATTCATACGTTCTATACATAAGAGCAAATCGATTTGCCCACACATGCGAATAATTTTTTATTCGAAACAAAAACGTGTAAAATAAATAAGCAATTATTATAAAATTTGTTTAGATAGTAAAAGCTAAATGGATAGTTTTGTAAAAGTTTTTTACTCTAAATATAACACGAGAATAGTTGTATATCTGTACTTTTTATATCAAAACTAAGTTTCGTTTCCTGAAAGTTGGTATTTAAAGGTTTTCAGCCAAAATTATACTTCTTCATTAACCATCGGTAACATTCGGATGATCGACAAACAGCAACATAAATTAATAGTATGTCGAATTGTTGATGACATCGTTGTTAGCGAACCAATGAAACAGTCAACACCAAGATGGACCTTGGTTAAAATTTCATAATTCAATTTGAATTTACACCGAAGAAGACACTTTAGTGTCTACTACTGGAAGTAGTATTATTATAATTTAAACTATGCCTCAATGACTTCCTTAATTTCAATTTAATCAACGGTGCTTTGGATACATTTTAACTTTACAATGTTGTAGTACCGCGGTTAAAAAAAAAAAACATCACAAGGAAAACTAATTCGGGTGTTACTTTGACCAATTTACTAAATTGCACCTGGTATCTAGTTAAGATG
This sequence comes from Cinara cedri, assembly GCA_902439185.1. Classification (NCBI taxonomy): domain Eukaryota; kingdom Metazoa; phylum Arthropoda; class Insecta; order Hemiptera; family Aphididae; genus Cinara; species Cinara cedri. Next base: position 1,097,699 of record CABPRJ010001429.1, read on the forward strand.
TATTCATTTTTAAATTACTTATTATTATTTTTAAATATTTTAAATACTGTTTTAATAATACTTAAAAAGAAGTACAAATACAAAAATTAGTTGGTAATTTTATTAATACAACGAATCAATGGTAGTTTCTGAGTAGATTGAGGAATGTATTAGTTTTATTATGATTTGTGTTTTTTTTTTTTAAACAAATTTTCACCAGAATAAGAAAATTACGAAAGACATTTTTGTTGAATTTTGGACTTAGTACTTTGATGAGCTCATCTTTTGATTTTCCTGACGATTTTAAAAATAAAGCCCGATTCACACTTGTGTGGCACGGCATATTACGTCACGTACAGTACAGCGCGACGTAACACGACACGTCCAGTTCACATATGACTGGCCACGACAAGAACGCACTTAGTTACACTATTTTAAAGCGAATTTTTGTTTTTATCGGTCAGATTTTTGTATCTAGCAGGGTGTGAGTTATTGTTGAGTAAACATTTTCACAAAATTATGTTTTTCTTATTACTTAAACAAATGATTATTAAGTACGTTTTGAATTTCGTAATTCAATTTGTTTGGACCAACCTAATATGTATAATATATTAGTTTATTTATTAATTGTGTTGCATATAAAAATATGTACGAAAATATGTTTATTTATCGCATATTTCAATTAAATTGATTCCCATCGACAGACCAACGAAACATTATTTGCTGACATTTCTTGTCGTGTCGTGCCATGCCGTATAAGTGTGAATGGGGCTTAATTAAGAAATCCCCCCCCCCAAAAAAAAACGAACAAAGATTTGTTTTCTACCAGAAATCTTGCTCTAAATTTTAAGAGAATAATATTTTCTGAAAGAAAATATTGTCTAGTTGGTGATTAAATAAATCATGTATGATTTTCCAAGTAATTTAATAATGTGTTTTTTTTTATGAAATTAATAAATTCTGCCGTAACGATAACACCTAATATAACGATTGCCTAATTGCATAGTATGGGCCCTCGTCGGTACCTACTTTTTAAATAAAAGCCCGTTTCTCGTCGAGGACATCTTGTATATTCGTGAATTAAATTATGATCGTCCTCGTGTAACAATATCGCCGTGGTTTTCGAAACACGACTAAGTCACAGTGTAGTCTTTCCGAATTCAATTACTTAACTTCTTTCTGACACTATCTAGTTCCACAGCCACACAACACCAATCAAAAACTGGTCTCGTGTTTCTTCCTGCTCACCACCGATGACGCCGCCGATCAATCAACTCGCCACGTCTTTCGCGTCCATTTATCGCATAATCCGTCTTTGTACCTAAACGTCCCCTCTCTCCGGACATGAATTCGAAAAAATGACATCCGACCTCGTTTGCCGACCGAAACAATCCATTAATCCAGAAAGTTTTTCGGAAAAACAATATTCGACGGTATTTTTTTATAGGGAGGCCACGAAAGTATATAAAGCTCACCATTATTATTATTATTATTACACGATCATGTTATCATGATTATTACGATTGCCATTCAAATTTGAATTTAAAATACGTCTATCACAAAATTATCACATCATGCTTAACCTTTTTTAACCATTGAGTAGGTGCAACCATCCAAAGTTGTAGGTATGATGGTGATGTAGGTGATGATATACATGATATACACACAAAGACTCGATAACTCAGAAAACTCCATAAATTATGTTAAATGCTCCCCCGAGAAAAACTTAGTAATTCGATGAAGATTCTTACTATATATAATGCATTTCGATCCCTTCCGCATAAATCTAAAAATAGGAGGCTTTCTGGTTTTATATAATAAATCCGTAGTTAGCAACGAAGAGCAATCGTATAGTTTAGTATAGGGGATAATGTCACAAATTAACATAAAACGCGATATGATGTTCAAAGTTTCCGGTAGATTGTTTTGACCAGATTACTATACCTATCGCTATTCGCTATCGAATCTTCGACGCGATATTTTAAGTAAAAAATTTATATTGCGTAAAATCTACGCGACCCGTGTCGTTTTCCCGACGATAGACGATTTTTCGATTCTGCGACTGTCGTTTTTTTTTCACGCGCTGAACGGTTTTCTATCGTTCCCTTTTCCATAATGCGTCTTTTGTCAATTTTTTTTTTTTTTGGCTTCATCTTCCTGATACGATCGGATATAAATGTTCCCCCAAGACCCATAATATACTTTTGGAAGGAAAAAAAAAACTATATGGCCGGTTGGCTGAGTTTACCGTATTGAACTTATATATAAGAGCAACTTCTCTGGCTGCTGCCGTTATAGATGAGATTTTCGTTTGCCGTTTAGAATTACATTGTATTATGTTATATAATATATAAGGCCGGTACTGTAGATTTTAGAAATTGGTGATTTATATACTCCGTAAAGTCAATGAATAACGTCCCTTTCTCGTTTAGGCAACACTGGAAATTAATTTTATTTAAAAACAGTAATATTTAAATTGCCACTGCAGCCCGCTTGTTTACGGTAATTATTAAATTGTAAAATCTACATTGATAAAAATAAAGCCATGCATTGTCAAAGCCCATTGAAAGTGTTTAACTTTTGATGAACCTATTGTATTGTAATATCGTTGAATATTTGTTAGTCAAAAAAATTATTCACATAAAAAGAAAATATAAGAGTACAATAGTATATATAGTACTGCTATAGTACCTACTCAATATGTGGTAATTTTTACAATTATTTTATCAAAATTTGAATTGAAACGCTTCTAAAAATGAATAACTACTTATCCTCTATTTTTTTTTACAACTCATTACTAATTATGATAAATTCTGTGTACAATTTTTATGCATTTTTTCGTGTCTAAAACAATTTTATTCACATAAAACTAAAAATATACGAACATTTTAAATAGCTATAAATCATTTGAAAAATGCCAGAATATTTAAAAAATTGTATTTCGTCTAGTAAAATAAGCATTCGCTGATGATGTTTGCAAGTCTCTACGATTATTTTTTTCAGAGTCGCAAAAATCATAAATAACATTACGAGGTGTGGCTATTAAATAACGAGACTGGTTACGAAAAAGTGTTTTATTATAAAAATTATTCTACATTCAAATGCTCCCTTTCAATATACTCCCCTCCCCTCGCCACACACCTTTCCATACGTTTTTTCTATTGATCAAAGCAGTGCTGGAAGTCTTCTTTGGTGAGGGCCTTTAGGAGCTCTGCCGTTTTTTGCTTTATCGCTTCCATCAACTCAAATCGGGTCCCTTTCAAAGCAGATTTTATCTTTGGAAACAAAAAACGGTGCCAAATCTGGCGAGTACGGCGCGTGTTCGAGCACTGGAGTGCGCTTACCAGCCAAATACTGCTTCACAGATAGCGCGTTATGGGCAGGTGCGTTGTCCTGGTGCAAAATCCACGAGTTGTTCTTCCACAACTCGTGCCGTTTCTTGCGAACTCTTTCTCGCAGTGTTGCCAAAACTGATAAATAGTAAATCTGGTTGACAGTCTGACCCTCTGGAACCCATTCAGTCATCACGATACCGTTAATGTCAAAAAAAACGATCAACATTGCCTTAAATTTTGATTTGGACATCCTTGCTCTTTTGATTCTGGGCGATTCAGGTGTCTTCCAATGCATCGATTGTCGCTTTGTTTCAACATCGTATTGAAAAATCCATGTTTCGTCGCAAGTTATAATGTTTTTCATCAGTCCGGGATCGTCTTTTAACTCTTCAAGGAAATCTGAGCAGACCTGTTGACGCAAGAACTTTTGGTCAGGAGTCAGGTTTTTTGGCACCAACTTCGCACAGACTTTTGTCATATGTAATTCCTCATGTAAAATTTTTCTAACCGTTTCTTTATCGGCGTTTACAGCCTCGGCAATCATCCGGATGCTCATTCGACGATCTGCACGCACAATTTGGTTAATACAGTGTCGATACGGAGTTGAAACAGTGACAGTGCGACCTGGGCGTTGGTCATCTTCAGTGCTCTCTTGGCCCTCACTGAAGCGCTTATACCACTCAAAAACACGTGCACGAGATAGAGAATTGCCTCCATAGGCCTCTTGCAACAATTTATAGCACTCGGTCGGAGTTTTTTTCAATTTAACGAGAAATTTGAGATTGATACGTTGCTCCTGTTTTTCGTCACACATGGTTTTCGGCATGAGAAAAAAACACGTTCGTTTCAAACCACTACTGCACAAATATTATAATAGTAACGAAAACGTGTTTTGGTACGCGCATAGATAAGAGATCTGCCCATCTAGAGCGCCATCTAGGCAAGCAGTCTCGTTATTTAATAGCCACACCTCGTATAGTAGCAGAAAACGTTATTGTGTAAAAATATTCCCCTTTTTCCGTTTCTGGGTTTTTTGGGTTTTTCTTAAAATCATAAAAATGTTCTCAACAATTAATCAACAAGACACAAATTCGCTTCCATACACCATGTTAATCGTATAGTCATAATACTGTCCGAAAAATATTCTAATTTCAGAATCTCTGGCAGCAAACATTTTTCCGTTTTTGTTTTTCGTTAAAAGTTGATCTGACTATAATAAATTGTTAATTTTTTTTAATATTAGCCAAGTTTAACAAATAATATTAATTCAGTTAAGTTAACAGCGTTAACTTAACAAAATTGTCATTGTGAATATGAAAATGATTATACCTGGAATTTCGCAACTTTTGAAAAATAAGGGTGTTTAATGTCAAACACAAGAGGCGTATTCCAGAAATATCAAATTATACTTATTTTGAATTCGAAATTCCATTCACGATATACATATTGAGTAAAAAATTGTCGTATTGTGTTAATAAAGAGAAATTGAAATTAACTTATAGAGGGATAATAAAACCTCAACTTGTTATACTTTAAATTAAAGTAACGAGACTAAGTTAGGTTAATAAAAAAAAAAAAAGAAAGATTAGGGAAGCCTAAAATTAGTTAATGATAGGTTAAAATTATCTTCTGACATTTAAATTTTTAGCTCATTTACTTGATTTAAATTTTTTGCGAATTGTTTGCTGGATAATTTCCAACGTAAGCGATCGTTTTTTTCTACACTTTTTTCCCGAATCTAATTGTTTAGAATATCGAAAAAAAAAAATTAATGCAATAATATTTTTTATATGTACTAGCACAGTTTGTCTTGAAAGGCCTATGTACAATAGAAATACATGCGTTGTACACGAATCATCGCGTTAATTATGTTTTTTTTTTTAAGTAAATATTCCTATTTTACTCCGCAGTAAGTTAAATATTATTATAATGTTAAGCGCGTGTTATTAATGATTTCAAACACGCGAAAAAGTCGAATATAAGCTAGGCGTTAATTCATGTCAGGCGCTCGGCCGTTAAGTCGGATTATGAGTCAAGGGAAAATGGGGGAAGGGGAGAAAAAAAACCCGAAAGACAAGATCAAGGTAACTCTGAAGCATATATATTTTTTTCTCGACTAATTTTTACGCTATACTGCCGCTATGTAAATGAATATTTTAATTCTAAAAATGTCGTCGTCTGGATTTTCTAACTAAACAATGCTGCAAAAAAAAATCTGGTGTTCGCTCACATTTTATTTGCGTTTTTTTGTCTCTTTTTAGAGCATAAAAAATAAAATTTAATAAATCCAATTATTATAAGTGGATAGAAATTAGAATTATCAAAAATAAAATGAACGTTTAAAAAAATTATAAATTTATAACTAATGCAAATTTTGAAAGTTCAGAAAAATCGTGTTATATCATAAACATACTTAATATAGGTATAAATAAAAAATAATTTTTTTTCAGTAAAATTAAATAATTCTAACGTTACCCAATTAGGAATTTCGTACGACGAATAATAAAAAAAAAAACATTTTTATAATATTTGCTTACCTGTACTATTATTTTCATTTCGACTTTATATACTAGGTACTGTAAATTGTTTTACGTATAATACTACACATTTATCATAATGTTTTTGTATGTATTTATGTTTGATTAACAACATCAATTGAATCGTATTTTCGCTATCCCATACGAGTTTCAAATATTGTTGAGTAGGTATGAAAAAAAAAAAAAACCCAATGAATTTGTTCGGTTTGTTTTTTAGACATCATATACAGACACAAAGTATCACTAACTTAAAAAAACCCGAAAACTCACTTGTGCCTTACACGCAAACTGTTCGGATATATTTATTTATTTTTTGGGTTATTGTTATGTTTTATTATTTTGCAATACGTTATCTATTTGTACAATAAATGACGAGTTCATTCGCATAGGTGCTCCAAACGCACACTCGATATCGATAAACATCACACGACCGTTCTCGTCCGGAAAACAGTGCTAAAAATTAGGCGGCCATATCGAATATCGAACCCTAGTCTCTAACCTGTCGGATGATTGCTCTACCACGGAGCACCCGGTACCTGACTTCTGACACTGTTTCCGCTGGATATAAACGGCCTAGCTTGTTGGGTTTGGGCAAGTTGGTGAAGTAGCTGTGTGTACGGTTAAGAGAACGATGCGGTGCGAGGGGTCCGTGTCAACACATTCACTAGTTTACAGAAAAGCGCGGTGCTCTAATGGACGATCAAAATCTAAACTTTAACTTGATAACAAAATTATACAACTTGATTCTAAGGTTTATAAGTGCAGTCACGTAAAATGTGTATGTTTGTAATTTTAAACAACAATAATATCGACTGTTAAAGACATCGAAAGTCTTAACCATATTATATATAAAGGCTGTCCTACGAAGATATACCCCTTGAATATTTCCAGAGATAATAAAGACAATCAAATTTTATTTTTTTTTTTTATATTACTCACAGGAAAGAAGACTAAAAATATTTAAATTTGAATTATTATTCTTACTATTTTTTTTTATTGAAAAAATTAAAAAATAACTTTTTATTTTATTTTCGGAAAATTATATGTATCACACATTTATATCTGATAAATAGTTTTTAAGAAACAACCATTTTAAATTCTACTAATGCGTGTGAAAACACGGTTAGGTTATTCCCTATATAACATCGGTTTTCACAATATATAAGTAGAATTTAAAATGTCTGTAAAAAAAAGTGGCTAGAGATTATTAGTGGACGGCATGCGGAGTTTATATGTGAATAGGTGTGGAAGATAAAGATGACGAAGAAAAAATGTTGTCTTTTTTTAATAAACTAAAAAAAGAGCTGAAAATTCTGATGGATGTGTCACTCTTATTGGTGGAAAGTTAAAAATGTAGGATACAAAGAGTTATTTAATTTAATTTTTACACGATGGTACATTTTTTTAATAAAAAACGATTCTGAGAGGAGCTCGGTTTAAAACAAATTTTAACAGAACACATATTAATTTATGAATTGTGTAGTAACACAGTATCACCATGCACCACCTGAAGTAGCACATTTATATTGTCACCACACCTCCATACGTAGCCACCACTACCGCTCACCATCGGTGCTTTACATAACCACCGAAATTCCGGTTTTTCTGAATTATTAGAAAAACTTAAAGAAAAATAAAAATAATAATTTTGCAATGCACCAAATAGATCCAGAATTCAATAAAAAATTAATTTGTTATTTATTGATAAGAGTAAGAATTTTGACGAAAAAGTTGTTTACTGATAGAAAGAAAAAAAACATATATCATAGTAAAACTAATAAATAAATACATTATTTTGTGCGCTCAGAATCTAAAATTTGTGCCTCTTTAATAATTCAACTAATTATCAGAAAATTTAATTTTGAACCTTTTTTGTCGCTTACATTCAAACCTGTCCAGGATACACTTGATTCGCTGTAGTTCGTACAATAATTCAGTCCCACTAAGTATTATAATATATTGGTAATTATTATGAAAGTAATATTATATATAGGTAGGTATAATAATAATCAAAAATGATTCAGAACAAAGTTCGGTTGACAGCAGTTGTGGTACAGGTAAGATGTTAAAAAAAAATACATTTCAAGTGTTCGTCAAAAAAAAAAAAAAATATATATATATATAGGTATATATGAATAAAGTTTTTTGAAGTGCAATTTATATAGGTAGTAATAAATCATGTAAACTTATTGTATTAAAATTTCAATAACTATAACTTTATTTAAAAAAAAAAAGAAACAATAATGTTTAGTCAAGATTTTTGAGATATTTTTTTTAGATTTCAATATGGAAAACCACAAATTTTACATAGTTCCTACGATGACAAGCATGTTTTTAATCGAGAGAAATATGTCCAGTGACTATAATATAATTTATAAAATTGTAATAAATACATTAACTTTGAAAAAAAAAAAACGTACCTATTTATTTTTGAAAAATGTATTTTGTTCTCACCCTGTTACAGCCGTTGAGGTCATTTGTAAATTTTTAAATTATTGGTTTTATGAACTATAAAATAGGTACTTAGTTATCTGTCTAATAAACGTTTGTCAGATTGTTCAGTATTTTGTTTTATGTATTATTAGGATATATACATAAGCAATTATAAAAAAAAAAACCGCATTAACACGTACGTAGACAGAAAGTGTTACCAATAATATTAAGTTGTCAAACAAATAGGTATTTTCATTTTTTTTATGCAAGTTTAAAGAATGCGATACATTTATAATAAAATTACATTACTTAAAAAAAAAATTCGAATAATTTAAAAATCATGTAGTCATCTACGCGTATTATTATTTGATTTCGTAAAACTATAATTCATTCGGTCGAATTAAAATGGAATCGATATTATTATAAATACATTTAATTACAAGTTGTTCCGCCCGGCTTTGTCCGTGCAATAAAAAAGTTTCTAAATAAAGTTAATAGATAAAATTATCATTTTAACATGCAATTACCATAGATACCTGCACTGCTTAAGGAACCAAAATTAATAGATAACAATGGCTTTTTTTTTATCCATGCTTTCAAGGTAATCCATAAATCAACAAAAATAATTAGATTTGTGTACTAAAAATGTCTAAAAACCGAAATTTAGGTTATGATATTCAATAGAGGTAGATTACAATAGCTATAAACATTCTCCGGATAACGTAGAACAACTTCTTAAAGTTTCGTAGTGAATCAGATGTAATGCATATTCAATTAGTAATGCATAAAGAACAAATATACATAAATTTGTTTTTATACGAGTAAATTATTAATTTTTTTATTCATAAGAATAATTTTTATACTATTTATATTATTCGGATTTTATGTTTTTTTTTTTTTTTTAACAAACAACTAAAACTGTCAAATTATAAAATAATTACTTTTTCGTAGGTAATATAATAAATATCTATTTAAGTGAGCATTAAAAATGGTTAAACTTCTCTTCTATTGGTTTTACTATATGTGCTTTTTTTTCTGTCTGTAAACAACAAAATTTTTCACTCAGAATCGTTTTTCCTTATATCAATGGTTTATCTTTGGTTACAGGATACATTAAATACCTAACTATGTATCCCACCTTCCTCTCTACCCATCTACAACATTGGCCATACCTATTTTCAGTATCAGCTTTTTTTTCATTATTATTATTATTTTTTTTAAATTATAATAGCATTGATTGTTATTATTAGAAAAGAATCGCATCCTAGGTATTTAGTATTCGATAAAGTTTTGTACAAAATTCAAAATTATTTAACATTTCTTAATATAAAATATATCGGATCAATAGACACACGTGCATCGTGCAAACGTAATTTGAAGCTCTCAAGCACTCTCGATCGAGAACTTTCGACAAAAATCTTTTTGAATAATATAGGTATGTTAATAATAATATGTATTCATGTTTAAGACTCCGGAGAAAATAATGAAATATAAAATACAATTTTCCTCCATGTATAAAATCTACGAATGAACGTTCCAAGAATAAACAAAAATGGCATTAATTTCTATTCCCTTTTATTGTTATAATAATAAAAATAAATTTTTGTTTTTCCAATAATATTATAATACGACTATGCGGTCACGTTCGTGTAATTTTATTTTCATTCGTATCTCGTTATCGAATTTTCATAATATTTATTCGACTTTTGTCATTTCACTGCTTTTATTTGCAGTCTACGTGATTTCTAAAAATTCGTATGGGTAATTTTTTTATATGCAAAAAATTATTAGTATTGTTTATTTGACAGGACAGCTGCTTTTCATCTATTATTATTATTATTATTAGGTTTTTGCGGTGCCGGATTAAGTGCTTCGCGAGCCTTAAGCAAATAAGTCAGACAAGCCTAATTGGCCACAAAGGGTAAAAAAAAAAGGTATACACCTGTTCTATATCTCAACCGTAGGTACTTCTAAACTACAAATTAAAACAAATGTTCGTTTTTAAAATTTTATTTATGGATATAAATAATATTTAATATATAATCGTGTCAAATATATTTTTAAATTTTAGGTAAATACTAAAATGTATGCATATTTATTATAAAATTAGCCACTGTCTTCGTTGCAACTGTTCACTATTGTCTATCCTCTTCATATATACATAATTTCTAGCTTTTTCATTTGAAAAAGTTCGAATAACGTCATCCAAGTCTAGAAATTTAACCAATTCACTCTCGATAATCAAATTCCAAAATTCTGCAGGTTATTTTGTTATAATGAAGACCATAATATGGTTTTTAATAATTTTAAAATAAGAAAAAGATCTTTCACCAGTACAGTTGGTACACATAACAGAATGATATAATAACCTTTCAACATTTTGAAAACTTTCAGTTACATTTAATTTAGATCAACTATTTTATTCTTATAATATTTATCTCGGTCTTATACGGCCGATGTCGAATGAAAATAAAATATTCTGTTATACAGAAATACATGTGTATACACACATGTATTTCTGAGTACTGTATAATTTTGGTGAATTCAATCAAAATCCTGGTGTAGTCTGATCATTTCTGTCGGCCAAATTTTTTTCCCGATAAATGGTCGAATTTACCAGACATAAATCTATAGATTTTAAATTTTCTCAATACAAAAGAAATATTTTACGGGTCGAATTTTTTCAAGGGCTTTATGCAATGCTTAATTTGCTAATAGGTTAATCCGGCAATGGGTTTTCGTATGTAATTTCTTACATTAAACAACGTAAATTTAGTTATTATAGTTTCAAAAATATCTCTAGATTTGTGAAACCTATAGAAAAAATCAATTTTATAGATCGATAGACTCGGCCAAAAACATAATGTAGATAAACGTGAGCTTCAAGAAAAATACCAAAAGACATGACACACATGCCGTTAGAAGTCTAAAAAAGTCGGACATATACTTCACACTATGACCCATGCGAAAGACCACGATTATAGGTGGGGAATTTGGAACATATATTGGATGTAGAATAATTTATATAATTTTGACTGAAAGTAATGATAAATCATTGTAATTAAAAAACGATGCTGTGCGGAGTTTGGTAAATTCGTAAGTCGTGTTTTTCGCCTTGAATTCAAAATAACATGAAAATCGATAAAAACAAAACCGATGTATATCGTCATTTAAAGTTAGTTTTTTTTAGTTTTTAAGGAAAACTGTCGGGATCTAGAAAATTAGTTCAAATAAAGTACAACAGGTCGAAAAATCCTCATATTTCAGAGGTAGAGACGGTATAAAAAAGTAAAACATTTTTGTTGGCCGAAAAACTGTTTTCAAAGAAATAAATTTAACATATTATTAGTAATCGTAGTAACTAATATTAGTTTATTACCTATTATAAGTCAAATAAATGTTTTATTATGTCGTCCACTCGAGTGAAATCTTATCATATTTTCTAATACACTATTCTTATTCTATAGATAATTTTTTTCGTCTAAATATTAAAAAAATAAAATTTCAAGTTATTATTCCTATAATATGAGAATTATATTATAATGGATGGAATTACGTTTCTAATTATAAGTTTGTTAAATAATAACAATAAAAAGTAATAAGAAATATATGGTATACTACGATTTTTAGGGGTTAGAGATTTCATAAAAAAACGTTTTAAAACTTAAACGATTACCTATAAAGATTAAAGTTTTAGGCACCTACTTACTTATAGCACTTTTTGTAGACGAAAAATTAACTTCGAGTGAAACAATAACTTAAAAACAAGGTGAGTATATCCTACCAAAATATATTATTATAAAATTAGTTTGAACTTAATGGAAGAAGGTGAATGGAAAGTTTAATATCTTGACGAAAATTTCGAATATTATAATATTATGATATTTTAAAGTTAAATATAATTATGATAAAAATTAATTTAACTTCGGGGAAATGGATCAATAATGTGCAGTGACATAAATGTAACAATCGCTTTTAGCTGTGACTATAATACAATAACGCTTGAAAGTGCATAACATTAAAAATGTTCATTCGACGAAATAGGTAAAATTTAATAATAAAATGTATATTAACTACCATTTTGTTTTGGTTTTAATTTCTTATAGTGTAATAGAAAAGATACAAAACGCGTTATAACTGACAAAAAAATAATATCTTGTAGGAAATCTACGGCACTCAAAAATCTGAAATTTTTAACGTATGGAAGGTTCTAGGGCCATGGAGAGAAAATTGGGGTCTGGCGGTTTTGACGCACAGACTCCTCTTTTCATCCTATATTTTACATGTATGTTCGATATTGTCAATTAAAAATTGAAACATAATATTATTTAAAAATTTAAAATAATGCTTTTTTTTTTTTTTATCTTCGAGTCACTAAAAAATAAAAAATAAACAAAATATAAAATATACCATAATCGTCTTCCGATGTTTGTTATCATATATATACCCGATCTACGACGCAGAGATAATTCTTGGAATTATTTTAAACTCAATACGTTCTACACACACTGTCACACGTGTTAAAATTATAGTCTATAGGTTTATATTATATATTATATATTGTTTACCTACTTTATATTATTATTTATTTGAAACACCAGTGTACTATGTATGTGGTGTAAGATGACAGGTCAGAATACTTTTTTGTTCAAAAATCCAAATAATACAATTATTTTGAACTAGGGTTCTACGGGATGCTGATGGGGACTTGAATTTTTCAAAATTCCGAAAACACTAGCATATTTTTTTGCTTTTTCAGTCAACATACCGCGCCCCCGTGAAAATCTTGAGCCCGGAATCGGGTCTGGAAGGATCCCCCTGTTGAGATACTTGTTGCAGTTTACTGAGTTGCGTTCAGAATCGTTATTTGTTCGTAACAATTTATAGTTGCTTTCTAGGGTATATTATTATGGTCTAAAAACTTCTATTTATCTTGCTTTACCATAACTTATTCGGTATTCCAGTGCCGGATTTAGAGCGGGGACATTGGCTCCTGGTGCCAATTAAGTCAAATACTTCTATAAACCGTAAAATAGTAATTTTAGATCATTATTTGTTTATTAATATGATTATCATGACAAAATAAATTTTATCAGGACCAAAAATAGATTATTTACTTAAATATTCAAATTTGTACTGGAATGTGTACTCGAATGCGTACTCGTTTAGTGAGGCCTAAAATAGTTTATTTAAAAATATAAAATGTGCAGTTCGAAATCTAGTGTGTAAACAAATTGGTAAACAATTTGCTTATTACACAAATGGGTGCTAAGAATATAAATACATTTCTAAATGGTTCCACTTACAACAGTGGCCTACTGTAGCACAATGTACATCTACAAATTTTAGTTATAATTATATCCACCACGTAGGCCCTAATTTACGCATGTACATGCGTTGCACAAGCACAGGACCTCCAGATTCCTAGGGCCCCTTTTCACTCTATAAAAAAAAAAAATATTACACTTTTATACTTTATATTTTTGGTAGATATATGATTGATAAGTGTAGAATAAGCAATTATTATATGTATCAGAATGTTAACAAAAATCAACACTTTCGGGTTTGAAACCGACAATATTATTAGATCAAACGTCTTCCATTTTCACTCCCCTACCCCTCGATTTTCTTCTTGTTTTACTAAACCAGTCGTGATTTTTTGTCGATTAAGTTTTAGATTTACACTTTGGACACTAACTTCCTTAAAACAATATTATGTTTGGACCAATACACGTGTTTTATTTTATTTTTTTTTTTGAAATTAATGTTTATTTTTTGTGTGATCTTTATAAAAAGGCGGAAAATCATTTATTTTGAATTGGCCAACGAAATCGGCTTATTTTTTACACTAATGTCAAGCTCATATAAGTTATGGTAATATGCGATTTGGACGGGGTTCATACTCGTACATACCATTATACTGTAATAATAATAATTTTATTATTATATTATGTTTACGATTCGTGTTGTGATAACGGGAGATTCTCGCGGATAGCTCCGTCCTGTTAATCTCGTATAGTGGTATTCTGTTTTGTCCTACCCAATCCGAACCGTAATTACACTCGCATTCGGACACCCGTTCGCAGTAAAGTAATACCACGTGGTTTTGAGTACATATCGCCTATATTCCGATAATATCATTATTATTATAGGCCGAAATAATACTATTATAGTAGGTATTATTACCATCGCTGTACCATATATTATTATTTTGGTAGTCCGTTATCGATGACTACGATGTAAAATATAGGCGAAACACGACGCAATTTTAATAACCAACGAGGTTTAAAAATTAATAATTTGTTTTCGCTTTAAATTGTTCGAAACTAAAGTCAACTAACAGTACTTAGTACAATTATGTACTATACATTATTGTATTATTATATATACTTTTTAATTAAATTGTTCGAAACTAAAGTCAACTAACAGTACTTAGTACAATTATGTACTAACTTAGTACAATTATGTACTATACATTATTGTATTATTATATATACTTTTTAAAATAATATATATACTT
>CABPRJ010001429.1:1112582-1211700 GCA_902439185.1 Cinara cedri
TCTGGTTTTTACTCTGGTTTTTACTATGTCTCGTAAAGTATCGGTTAGTACTAACGATGACTTGACCCAGTGTTTCTCAACCTTTTTACTGTCACGACCCCCTAAATGAATATTTATTTTTTTAACGACCCTTAAATATATATTTTATACACGATGACCCAATATTTTATATTTTTGGCGACCCTAAATAATTCGTTGGTGACCTCCAAAGGGGCCGTGCCCCCCAGGATGAGAAACACTGAGTTAACCGACAGAATTTTGTAGGTTTACGACAAATTTAACAGCTACTTTAAAGGATAGCGCTAACCGGACATTATAGGAACGGTACTAAATATAATAGATGTAGATATTATATTTGGCTTGCATTATGAAATACAATTTTAATTTATTATGAATAGCTATCCGTGTCCTCATTCTGTACCTATCGGTTCGCATAGATTGAAATTTATTCGACATTGAATTATTATACAATTTTCGGATAATATACCCGATTAGTAGATTAATATTGGTATTAAGTACCTATATATTATGTAGTTTATCTAAATAAATTTATTCGGTGATGATAGATGTTCATAATATTATGATTAAAACCGTTATCCATTTTAACATATTTTACAACAATATTATATTAAATAACGTTGTACGATATTATAATAGTTCACACCCTTTATACTAGTACTAGACTGCCATTATAACTAAAATAAAGTATAGTCTCGAAAAATTCCGAATTTCAAATTGTGTGTGCTTCGTTAGTATTAAAGGCTTAATTTTAAAACTTTGCAATTATATCATTTGCGTTATCTGAAGATAGAAATTTTGTTTATGTAGAGTTACTTATCATTAAACCTCAATTATAAGACTCAAGAAAATAAAGTTAGGCAGTTTCGAAATCGATAATATTTGAAAAACGAAACTAACGCAATTATTTTTGTGTCAGTTTTTTATTTCAAATAAAATATTTTACACGTCACGAATGGAAGTAATTATAATTGTGGCTAATAGAACAAAATAAGAGCAAATTTATACTGTCATACTGTGTGGCAGTTTGTTTTTTGTTCTTAGTCGGTGTCGTTCAGTTTAGAATTATTATGTATCTAAAACCATTTTAAATTAAAATGAGCCAGTTCCGATTTCTTAGGTTTAATTATAAATAAAACATAAAACTATACATAAAAAAGCCGCATGTCAAAATATGGTGTCTTAATTTTTTTTAACCGCAAAATGAATAAATTCGACCGAAATTTACCGATGTAAATGTACGACTATAGTCCATTATAGTGGTAGGTATTGAATTTTGTGGATATAAAACATGGCTACGTAAACATACTTACAGAAACCTTTATTTGAAAATTACACATTTTGTGTTGTAGCTGCAGTCTTGTGTCAATAGAGTGCGACCGGGTATAAACATTTTTAGACGAAATATTATTATTATTGTAAATGTTAATTTAATTAAACGGTAGACGAGCTAAGTTGCAACGGCGTATAATACATTTTAAAAGTGTTCTCCAATTTTATAACGTGTAGGACATAGTCGGGTACTTAATACTTTGCATAAAAAAAAAGATTTATAATAATATTAAAATCGCATTAACAATTATATCCAATATGCGTGATTAAAAAAAAAAATTGTTTTTAATAAAAATCCTTTTAAGACCACGTCACGCGCGTTATGTATTTGATTTTTAATTAGTAATATTATTTTTATACGCTGCAAACGTGACGGTCTACAATTTATACAAGCTCAACGATAATACCAGGACTCAAAGATTATTACGAGATTAATTGACGAAGGGATATTGTTGTATATTATTAATAGCATTTATTATGTTGTAATTCTGCATATTATTATTGTATACTAAACCAAACGGTATTGGACTTAGATTTACGCCATAGAGTTAAAAATAATGATGAGGGCCTCATTCATATTAAGTAAGTACCAGGCACGAACTGGCCGAGGGGCTGGAACGCTATGGGATCATTTTATGTCCCAAAATGTATTCATTCCAATCGGTATAAATTTGACTAAATTAATCGTTTACGTATTTAGGCTTTTGTGGACTATAGCCGTAACAATTAATTGCCCCATCTGTTTTGCTAGTTATTTTTCATATTTATTTCCAGTATTTCTAATAAGTCTTTGGCCATCTTAACTCTACCACAACGTTGCCTGGGCCTCTTGATAGTTTCGTATTCGGTTTCCATAGTGCACACATTGATTAAAGCGTTAAATCGTTTTTGCTGTAGCCTAAATTAATCCCTAATCAATATATTTAAAATTATAAACTTATACTAGTACATTCTAGACGTGATGATGCAGTTTTAAAAATATTTTAATGTTTTTCGAACTAATAATGCCTAGTAATATGAAATTATGGAACTTTTTTTATTTTGTGCACGAAAAGAAATGCTGTACTAATGATACAAATGTTTATTAGAGTTTTAAGTTAAAATGATTTATGTTAAGATTCATTAAAAACCCGTACGACTTTAATTCATTTTGTAGATATAAATTAATACCATAATAATTATCTATTTAAATTTATTGTTGAGTACAGATATAAATTAAATCATCCTATACTCGTATAAAAATTCCCAACGACCCATCGGCTCTTTTTTTTTTTAATTATCATAATTTGCTCCAATATTTTTTGTTATTTTCAGCACTACAATTATGTAGCATCCCATGCTACGTTTTAATAACCTACGCCTACAGGTATAGGTAGGTACTATTATATTATTGTGTGATATTATAATACGATTGAAGGGAACAAAAGTTGGACGACCGGTATCCTATTACCAGTGGGCGAAAAATAAAAACGTTGTTATTTTGATATATCTTTATGATAAATTCGTGGTATTCAACAATGTTAAAAATTCCGATCAACTGGTACATGATTTTCAGCCGTAAAAACATTTGTCATAGAATTTAATATACCCAGTATGAAATCTAACCCAGCAATGGTATATTGTTATTATTATTATGCATTACATGTACTTAACTTTGTAATTCGATATTTAAATAATTGGAATGGAAATATTAACCTAATACTCTCGGTGTTTTATCAGAGTGGTACAAAAAAATATCAGTTAATGAGAGTAGGATCCGCTTTTAACAGGGATACTATATATATATATTAATAAGGAATTTCAGACAAAACCAAACGTTTTTATACCCAAAAACAAATTTCTGGTCTTGGACGATAAAAACATAATGTGCTCGAAGTGTGCGCTATTTTCTGGAAAGTTAGT
Organism: Cinara cedri; assembly: GCA_902439185.1. NCBI lineage: Eukaryota > Metazoa > Arthropoda > Insecta > Hemiptera > Aphididae > Cinara > Cinara cedri. The sequence continues at coordinate 1,115,835 of CABPRJ010001429.1, forward strand.
AAAGTTAGAGAGTAAGTATGTACAATGCCGGTATGCTCGTGTTAAGAACTTTTCACGTCTGTACGACAATCTTGGTAAAAAAGGCCCAGTAAAAAAGTGTGGTTATTTTGACCGCAGAGAACCAATCTATTTTTCACGTATATTATAGAATAGAAAAGGCACTGACATAAATATAATAATATTATGATGTATTTGTGCTCTTATAAAATATAATATGTATTTCGTAACAATACAAAGTATCTACAATACAAAAACAAATTAATTATTTTTCTGTAAGAGTTCGAAAATCTTTGAAGACCTGATCATTTTAATTCGTCTGAAACGAATTTATTAAAAACTATTATATGATTTGAAAAAGTGTGAGTATTTTTCCCAATTTAATCAATAGTAAATTATTGTAGAAAATGTAATCTTTTAAATTCGTTTTGGGACCATATTGTATTGAGTACAGAGTACGCCGGGGACCGAAAGTGGAAATCGTTAGAGCATTTTTAAGTAGTACTATGTAAAAATTGTTACGCAGTAAAGTTCATTAAATACCCAGTAAAATACGATTTTGCATACTATGTGATCACTGAAATAATAATAAATGATTGAAAAATTATATGTTGTAACAAAATATTTTATTTTATAAATACCTTCACTTAAAGGGAAATTGGTAACTGGGAAAAGTCAAAAAGTGAAGAGGAATTTTCGGTTTGTCAGTTTATGGCGTTTCCTTAAAGAGAAGAGCATGTCCACTCAGACATGTAGTGTATTTTTACTGAAAAATTCCTTGGAAATAGGTACAGAAAAATCAAAACGTAGTAAATAAAAATTTAATTAAAAAAATTGGGAATTCCTTGTAGGTTTTAGACTAATTTCATTAAAATCAATAGAGGTGTGTTGAATCCCTCAAGAATTGGAAAATTAATGATCCAGGAAAGAAAAATACGAAGTTGATAAGCAAACGCTACATATCATCTGTACCATCAATCAAGTCCGTATGAAATTTCCACAATATAAAAGTAAAGTATTTAAAATTTCTCAGGAATATAGGTGCACACAGAATTTTATCTAGAAGGAGCAAGTTTATTATGGTGAAATAAATTTATACAATCTAGACGAAGAGCTCACAACGTAAATTCAACGTCATTTACATTAAAAGGTTCGATATTCTTATTTATTTTACTAAATATTTCGAATTAAGTATCTTGAAGTCTGGTGGTGCTTGGTTGGTGCGTACGGGCAAGGCACTTAACTAAACACCCTTCAAATTGCACGGAAGTTATGTTATGTTTATTACGTTAATTAGAATTAAATGTTAATATAACTTGCGTAAATTAAGTAATTTTTATTAAAATCTAAACCAGAACCAAATTATTCTACTAAACCAGTATATTATGAATATAAAAAGACAGACTGAATAATTTAGGATCATACAGTATTTTAGAATTTTATTTTTAAAAAGACGGACGTGCTCCTCACGTTGGGTGTAGCCCCTCTTGTTGGTGAGAAGTTTGGAATAAAGGATAAAGAGGGAAAATTAATTTTTATCTATAATCAACGATAAACCATTGCTAACAAATTTTGACCATATAATAGCATTTTAAACGTGGATTTTATACTCGTGAACGAACAATCGAGATTGTATGTTATAATAATATTTAATGAGCGCAAGAGGTTTTTCTTACTATTCCAAGCAAAAAAAAAAAAAAATCATTGTCAGATATTTTATAATGAGCAAATTAGAGCACGGTTCATACAAGCCAGTTAATGTTTTTAAGAATTCCGAGTTATATTTCTAGAGTTATTTCGTCCGAAATATACGATATAGTTGGGAAATGAGGTTAGGCATTAGATGGGAAGATGGGAAGGAATGATTAGTTTATATCAACTGTGTACAACGATAAACAAATTATAAATGTAAAATAATTGTGAAAGAAGTTTGGTTAAACAAGTTTTGATAAACTTAAAATTGTATTAATTTTTAACTATAAAATAAATTTTAACTGTAAATATTATTTTTATAGCAAATCTTTGAGTATTTTTATAATAAATACAATTTTTAAAATATACGCGAAATTTCGTGATTTTGTATGGTTTTCATCAAAACTTGAACTTAAACGGTTATAAAAAGCAAAAACAAAAAAAAAATATCGCGAATACAGATTTTCGATATTTGTATAGTGTCATTAATATCTGTATACTATTTTGTCACTTCATATCCTAGCTACACGTATAGTCGAATCAGTTGAACCGGACAAAAAAACAAAAAAAAGATTATTGATGTTCATAGTATTATATGAAATCAAACGCGAATGTACCGCTATTAGCTATTTAGAAGTATTGTTACATAAAATTGTAGATCTATATTCAACCGAATTTTCTAAATGTAATTAAACCGTACCAGAAATGGGTTATTTCAAGAAGCAATCTTGGTACCTTGTAGCAGCTATATACATGTACATATTTGTATATATACCTATCTACCTTCTAATTTATCCATATTTCTCTGGGTCCGGTCCAAACAATTAAGTTTGCATACCAAACGTCGCTGTACCCAATTAGAAACACGCGACGAGAATAATTTAAATTTACAAAAAAAAAAACAAAAACAACCATAACAATAACAAACAACAATGTACTGTTACCAACTTACTGGTAGGTACCCTGAAAATCACATTATAAACATCGACAACGCGCAAGCCAATTCACAATGGCCTGAGAATATTATAATATTTATTTTTGTTTATTGGATTACACGCTTATAAAATTAAAATAAAAATAACTAGCCGTGCACGTTTGAATCGTCAACTCAATTTGTTACGATAATAACATTTAAATTTATTAAAATATATACACGGAGGACACAGCAGCAACTTAACTACTGCAGGTTAAACAATGTTCGTTAATTCTTGAAAAACAAAATTTGAATCCTCATCATCCAAATGCAATTTTTAATATTATATTATGCTGGCAAATTATTCTGATTATTATAAATTTATCTTGAAATTTTGTAATTTTATGCAATTTCCTAAACATGTTAGTGTGTACAGGTGTAAGTTAAGTGAGACAATAATACATTCGTAATAATCAACTATAAAAGCATTTTGAGGATATTTCTTTAAGTCTGTTCGCACGTTATGTTATGTTATGCTTTATTAATAGTTATTATGTTTATTTACATTTAGTAAGAATTGAATAATTGAGAGTTTCTAAAACTGTTCTCAATTTTTCAGAAATAATAATAAAATATAAATAAATACTTGAAAAATTGATTAAAATATTTTTCTTTTTTAAAAAAATCGATGTTTGTATTTAGTTTTTTCGGGTGTTTTTACTCCCACCAAAATTTACCAATTTTCTAGAAAAAGATCTATACAAAACATTTATAAGCTCATGTCAATTAAAAACTAACAATATACTCAAAACAAACATTTTCATTTTATAATAAAACAAGTTTTTTTTTATTATAGTTACAACCTTAATTTTATTAAAACTCTACAATCTACAATTTGAAATAAACGGATCAAAAGATCAAACCCGAACCTATAATTTTCATGGAATAAAATTTCTTTTCGTCACGAATTTATAATAAAAAAAATAAAATAAAATCAACTGGAAAGAGTAACAGCCCAATTAGGAGGAAATGTAACGTGCTTTCTTTGTTGATTCAAATAAAAATTAACCACGGTAATCACACCAAAGTTCAATATTGAATACACGGTGCAGTGCTCTGCGGTGACATTTAAATCGAACCATAGTTAACTAGTTGTGTGTCCCAACTAAATAATCAATAGTATAGTGATTAATTGTATTTTAGTTTTACACGATTATTGTTGCATCACAACCAGGGGCGGATCCTGTACAATAAAAAATTTTGCGATTTTGGAAATTTATGTAAGGCACACATTTAGGACGTGGTGAGGCGACCTCTGAATCCGTCATTAGTTATAACAGTGAAATTAGTTTAAAATTGAGTGGACAAAGTCAAGTACTTAGATTCAAAGTAGTGCAAGAGAATAAAAGAATTGTAGAATAATAGGCACGGCTGAAAGAAGTGGGGCTAAATGATTAGTGTTAGGTGATAAAACGATGGCATTAAGGATAAAAGGAAAATTATATAAAATTGCAGTTGTGAGGTTAACAATGATAAAAAAAGAGAGTCGTAGAAATGCGAGTATTTGATTGGCTTGGGAAGAGGTAGGTCAAAACAAAGTGATTAGAGTTTATTAGTCATCAAGGGATAATATGAGGACATGCGGATACGGAGTAGATAAGGAAACGGTGATAAATAGGGAAATACGAAATACAAGAATAACTTGTTTAGGGCAAAAGCGAAGGAAAAGAAGAAAACCTAATAACGAAAATAATGAGACAGATGAAATAATTACAACGAAAATAAAATATTATTTTTACTTTAAAACACACACCACTTTACACTATTTGTTTAGCAACATCGTGTTTGTTTTAACGGCTGGCTATATTAAGAGCATATTATTTTCAGACTACGTTGTTATCATTGTATGCAAATTACAAAAACGAAATATAATATAATATGTACAATGATATGAATATTCTTATCACTGAATTCGAACGTGCCATAATAAATTATCATCCCGTTGACAACACAGTAACTACTCACTCGTTAATTTCTTATCGGTGGTGTCACGTTTGATACATTAGCGAGATACAGAAAGGCCCATCTATATATTATAATGTTATTAGTTTATTACGCTATGGTTCGCCCTACTCTAAATACGCCCCTGGGAAACTTTAATCTATAATATCACAAATATATTAGTTAGGTATACGTTCCGACTGAAATAACGGAAAACTCAAACTGGCCAAACTATAATATTATAATCTACAACGGTGGTGGCGCCTCGACTAGGGAACACTTTCGGGTCATTAGTATACATACCTACCTAGGTACTCTTAGTTCTATATTAATAGTTATATTGCCTTTTGATTATTAAATAGAATACTAAAATTCATATGATCCTATATTATGCGTGTTTGTAGTTTAAACTACTCAGCGTTCCCCCCAAAGTAAACAATAAGCGATATACGTATGTTTATTTACACATATACGGCAACATATTAAGACTATCTTAGAAAATGACGACAATAATTTATTTACATTTTGAATTTTGATCCGGGTAAAATACTAGTTCATTTTTGATAATTAATAAATTGTGTTGCAGGAGTAAATGTCAATAGTATAATATTATATTTACTAAAACCTAACCTAACCAACCCGGTAGATACCTAAATTTTGTAAAATAAAACTATAATTAATTTTATTGTTTGGATTTTTAAGATTTGTTTGATTTGATTTTCGTAGTAATATGTAATCAAGTAGTCACATTAGTGTACAATTAATATTTTAGACACTTCTGAATTAGACGTTTTCAACCACAGGAAATTTCCCCCTTCCCTCCAAAAAATGATGTTAATATTTTATTGATGAAAACGTCTTTATCCTGTTTTGGTTGAATTAACAAAGGATTACGCCCAAGAAAGTATGAAATTATGTGAGCAATTGAAGTGTATAATAGAAGTGATCAACATATAAGAAAAACTAAAAATCTTGAAAGCACCGTCACAGATACAATTAAATTTTGTTAATTTCTTTAAAATTATAGCACTGAAAATATTATTATAAGATTAATAGGCATATAATATTAATTTAAACTCAGCCAGACTCTCTCAACTATTTGTATTTTTAATTTATCATTGAAAAATTTTACATTTTGAACAAAACAGATTAAAGAATAAAAGTTTATTTTTAGGAAGCGAGAAGAACTATTGGGTGTATCGTGTATACGTTAACCGTCATACGCGTAGGTACGCAGATATTACTGACATGGTAGTCATACATAATTAAACCATGGTTAAAAATAGTACTATCTCTAATCGTGATTTTAATACCCGCACGATAAAATAAATTATAACCGTATCGCGTTTCGAACATAACACGATTGTTATGATGATACTGAATATACGAACAAAAAAGTTCGCAGAGTAGTCAAGTGCCTACCCTGACTACCAAGTGCGCACGCGTATGTTCACCGTTTTTTTTTCTAAATACAACGGTATGTCCGCAAGAATAAATGCTACCTAAACGAATTCTGATAATATCCGCGAGCTCGTATTTAATTCCCATCGTATCCCTAACGATCATTATATTATATTTAGCGAAAGGTGCGAGTAAAACCACAACAAAATAAAATATCGATTTATTTTTGTAATATATTCAGGCTCGTTTGCGTTCAGTATTATATTTTGCAACAATGTGTTTAGGAAAATATAAAAATTGCTACTCACTTAAAGGTACAGAAGAAATATATTATTGTCTAAATGTTAATTATGATTATAAATAACGATTTCGGATCATTCATATTTTCGATTATAGTATTAACTGCTTATCTCTGTTTATTACTCTAAATCACATATCCGGTCGGTCCATTATCGTTTTTTCATATACTCTAACCACTTTTTCAGTGGCCTACCACTTCCTAGGATTGAATCTACTCTTATCTCACTTATATTTTCTTGACTGTTCTATCGTATCTCTTTCTCTCAGTACGACAATCATCTCGATGTATTCTTTCTCGTGTTTCGCGCTGTATACGTCCGTTGTGTCACTCGCATTTGGGTTATTTCGGATTTTATTTCGTCTCTTTTATTCACAACAAGTTGTTTTATACAATTTCCATTTTACTCTTAACAACACTTTATTTCTATCACACACACCGCCTCTCCTATTATACTTTATATTCGGCCACGTCTCATTCTACTATATAGATGGTAGCTTCTATCTATATGGCTACATCCTTCAAAAATCCAAAAAGTGTTTTTAAATGAGTATTCGAAAAAATCGAATTGCATGCTTATTTAATTAACACAGCGTCTTATTGTAATAAGTAATAACTTTAAAATGTTTAACGTTGGAACAAAAAATCCAAATAAATAAATAAATAAATAAATAACCATCAGTAATATAAGTAATGATAATTATTTTCATAATGTCGTGAGACCGCAGTAAAAACGTTGCAGGAATATTCCATAATATTTCATACAAATATTACGCGGCAGTTTATTACTCGGCGTGGAGAATATGTTTGGAATAAATAATAAAAAAAAAAAGTATGATATAAACATTACCTAAGCATAATATAACGGTATAGTGTATAATATACGTGTAGATATAAAATGATGGCGGTAACGTATAGGTATATACAATTTATGTTTTATTCTAAAAGGGAAACGTGAAAACGTATTAATATGTAAATTATTCTTTTGTTTTTCTTGGGCATCTCATCCGCGCACACTGGGGAGAAGTAACACTAAAAAATATATGCCATATACGGTATTTTTTATTATTATTATTATTATTTCGTCAGCGTTTTCTGGTTAATCTCTCGCTCGCTAGGTAATAGACGAGTTTTATATGGTTGTTTTATATTGTGGTCGATGCACACCTATCTATCAAAGGCGTTAGAAAAAAAAAAAAAAAAAAAAAAAAATAAAACGATTTTCAAAAAAATTATACAATGAAAAATTAACATTTTAATCTTAATAATAATAATATTTAGATTACGTATTCGGGCCTAATTTCGTTGATGGTAACCGTATACAGCTATACAATTATCATTTTTGATCTTCCCCTTTTACAAGTAAAACACACCGAAAAACAAAAAAATCGTTACCTTTTAATAATGTCTGTTCGCTGTTAGAATTTCAAAATGATAGAAAACCGAACAAGAGGTACGGTTTAATTTCATTAGACGATTTTTTTTTTTCACTTAAATTACGCGTATTAATCGACGTGTTTCTTACGTCGTTCTGACATTAAAATAATGTAAAATTATCACGTCCCATCTCTTTGTCTCGCCGATGTCAGAGTAGAAGTAACCAAAGAAAAAGGAAAAAAAAAACTACAATGTTTCTAGGATTCTAATCTTGTTGTATTTGTTCGCCTGTCCATTTTGTTACTATTGTACATTGTTACGGTTGTTGATTAGGTTAACAAGGAGATATATATTATTCGTAACACTGTGATGAATTTATGATTATTAATTTAAAATAAGTAAGTTATCTCAATACTCGGAGAGACGGTTTTCCATATTGTCTCTAATATTTTTTTTTCAAATTTCAATGGCCACATTAGTGATACGATTTTACTACTAAATTATTTCCTGATGCATATTTAAGGAGATGGTGCTCGGCCGTTTTTATGGACGAAAATGACGTTTTAAACCAAAAAGCTATACAAAACTGTTGGAATTACCTTTGATGAATTTCAATTTTTTTTTTAAATAGTTGGATATTTAATTTATTTACTGGGATAAATTTGAATATTTTGTTCGTATTTTAATTTTTTTTATCGTACGTAAAAGGAAAAATATTTTTTATAAATATACAATTAAGATTTTTTTACCGATTTATAGCAAAATAATTACACTTTTATTTTCAAAATATTCTAATAAAGCACCTAAAGAACTACATATAATTCGTTTTCAAAATGGATATCCGTCAAATACATATCCTACAGTTTTGTTTGGCTTTATAGCTTAAATCGACTAAAATATTCACCGTCATCAATCCTCTTAAATATAGGACGATTCATTTATAATGAATCAGCAAGCGACCTATTTGCAATTTATTACCCTTCCCTAATCTTCTGGTTTAAATTTTAATCTGTTAAAACTCATAAACGGAAAATCTGATATAAGTTTTATGCATATCATAAAATGTTCAAAAAAATATTTTTTATTTGAATCTGCGAATGAAAGAGGGACATTTTTGCTATTAAAAATCCAAAGTTTCAGCTATATTGTTAAAATGAACCTTAAGTGATTCCATAATGATAACCAAATAATGATTTAGTACCAAAATAAATTTGATTCTTAATGGATTTAAACATACCCTTTTGATTATTTACAAATTAATATTTTTAATTAATTAAAAATATTTTTTGTTTCTATACAAGCATAATATAGGTCACTATGTTCTTATAAAATTATCTACAGAATTCTGGTTTATTGTTATAAATTTGATTAGAAACCAGAAACTTAATATGCTCACAGAATGGGCTTTCCAACTTGTTTAAGCTTTGGCCAAAGCGAGGAATGTATTGGTTTTATATGGATGTGTATTTTATTTATTTTTGTCTGTGAAGAACTTTTCTACCAGAAAATTTCCTCCAATTTTCGAGTGTAACATTTTTTCCGAAAGAAAATTTTTGTGGGATAGTACCTTAAGAAATGTTTATAATAAATGGGAAAATCAAAAAAAGTAGGAAAAACAGGAAAATGTACAAAATGTATTATTGTGAAATTATAAATATTTAGATTTTTCAAAACATGTACAACCGAACCTTTAGCTCAGAATCATATTTTGTTAGAAATTATTAATAGTTGCGTACAGTTATACAATAAATATTCCCTCTACCTTATCAACTTCTCACCTACAACAGTGGTCCACCCGAGTATGTCCGTATTGTTTTGTTTATTTTTTTAATCACTGTTATACCTAAAATGTATTAGGTACTACTAAAGAACCAAAAAGCAGATATAAATCTATATGATACAAATTAATTAGTTGTATCAATAGTTTATAATAATATGCAAGAGAATCTATATTAGGGACCGTTTTATATTGGTTATTTGTTACGGGTATGACGCCATTTTTCGGATTTTCTATACACTTTTCTATAAATTCTGGGTGTGTACAATTATTATGATTCACTCGGTCGCCACTTTGATATCAAGGACAACAATAATAGTACCATGTAAATTATACTGCAATGTAGTCGCAAAATGGTGCGTCCTACGAAACATTGATAAGTATAATTGTCACTGTTCACTAAATTATTATTGTAATATAAACTCTCTATTTTACATTATTGAAACATGACAGCCGTAAATGATAATAAACGACACATGCAACGGTCGAATTCGGAGATTATTCCATAAATACAGACCTACGTACCTTTAAATATTTTAGTACATATACTAGTATGGTGCCATACGAAATGAAAAAAAAAAAACGAATAGTTATAATTCTCTAGTAATATTAAAAAAAAAATAAAAATAATCTAATAATCACAACTCTAATACCGTTGAGGAATATGGATGTGTTCAAACGCAAACGCATAATTATATTACATTATTAATATCGTATCATATAGAGCTTATAAATAAAAAAATGACATGTTTTTTTTTTTTTAATGCAATATGGCTCATTGCTGATATAATATCTACACAGCGTTATAAATCATATTTTATTTTATACGCAATCACCAAGCTACCCCTACAAAAGGAAAATGTGCGTTTGCAGATTGTGAGTCTGCAGAACAATGTTAAAGACAACCGTACGAATAGATTGCAAGAGCATGCAATTGTCAACAATTTTTATTTTTTTTTTTTTTAAATATTTAAGTTGGCTTTTTAATATTATTTAAGTTTGAGTATGTCAATTTAATACTATACGTCATACAACGCTGGTGTTGGCTACGGATTTTTAATTTAATATTTTTTACATGCGTTAAATTATATACCTATATTATAATGTATAGTAATACCACACAGAGTGATGAACACAACATAAGATATTCATAATCTCGGAAAGTATTAATATTTTTTGGAATTTGTGTTTTAGAATGCTTAAGAAACAAGCAGTTATAAAATGTTACTTAACCGTTTTTTTATCACCCGTACATTTGTGGGTGAAACCACTATCCACTTTTGATTTTCTAATAACAACTTGAATTAAAAATTTCATAAATCGATGACATTTTTAATGTCTTTCAACTTTCAAGCCGTTGACGAGATATTACATAAGTTAAGTTAGGAAGAGATTAGTGAGGCATGATTTATACGGCGGCGTAGCGCTCCACTACTCTCCCTGTAAAACGATAAACTTAAATGTGTAATGGGTTGACGGAAATTAAAAATGTCAACACTAAAATTTATTTAAATTAAAACTTCATTTATTTATGAAATTTTTCGGGCAAAATGGAAGATTCTGTGTATTTTATTGCGTAGTTTTACAGTGTTTTTAATTTTTTGTTATAAATGACGTAGGTATACTACAGATCATTGTTATAGTTTAAAATAATATACACTGTATTTACATAGTTTTGCATTAAGCAACTATTTAAAAAATTTGACGAAAAAAATTATATTAATCCAAGTAGCAAACGGCAACACTCCACTACGAACTTAAACAAAAGGCGAAGTAAAATACCTAAGTAATTAAAAATAATAATAAACAAATTAATTCATAATTTTCTTTCTTTTAATAAATTCCAACTGCTTTTTCTTCAGTCTTTTTAAGAATACATTTTTTTCGAAAAGGAATGTTAATAATATTTAGGTTTATTTTTGTTGTATTTTTCCCGAATAAAGAAACCTACCGTTTTTATAATAAAACATGACTTAATGTTATATTATAAGTAGATATACATTTTCCCCCAATAATTTTGGCCAATTTTAGCGGCTCCCTCTAAACCATAAGCTCAAATTTGGAAATTAGAGTTGTTTGATAGGTGGATTGAAGTTATACAAGTTCGGTTGAATTTCACCATGATTTTGCGGGAAGACAGTGTTCTTTTCTTTAAACACTTACCCTCAAATTAAGTCCGGGGGATGAAATTTTGGATATACATAACGTTAGTATGAAGGATGTACCTTTTGAAGGTTATTCCCTTTTTATTTTTTTTTAAGTTCGTCGTATTTTGGTGTTGCTGAGGATTTTATGACGGCAGACTAGAATCCAATAATTTGTATGAATTATTTCGTTAAAAAAGAAAACACATGAAATCCTAATATAGTTTTACGACACGGAATCAACGTAGAAATTGAAATGAAACTGGAAAAACAACGATACCTGTGAATATAGTATATTATGCATTGTTAACCATGTAAATTAATTTTCAAAAACGATGCGCCCTGATATAATACATTTCATTTTGACCGAAAAAAAACTACGCAATTCCAGTCTCCGTGTACGCCTAGTCATTGACATTTGGTTAGAATTACAATCAAAATATGTTGGGCAGGGAGGCGTCACTACATGCACGGGAAAGGTCAGATGGTAAGCGGCTTTGAGGGGAGGCGCTCAAGCATGTGCCAATGTTGTAGGTGTCGTTTCCAAAATTATTAATTTCTCTCGTTTTAGATACGCAGACATGGGTATGATATTTAAATTAGGTATTCTAATATTACCTACTAATATACTTACGGTTCTAAGACTACAGAGTGTTTAGGTAATCATTGCGATTTGATACATTATTATGCAATGTTATTTATTTTTAGCGGATAGTTATAATATATACCACTAGTACACTGTTACAGTATAGTTTTCAGTGTAAAAAATAGGTTAAAGTTATATTATTAATATTACCTCGAAAAATGATTAATTTTTGAACAAATACATATTATATATTGTTTTAACAACTTTGAAAATGGAACTTTTATTTTGTATTTTCATAGGTTTTTTTTTTTTTTTTTTAAGAGTTTTATCATCGCCAAAAGGAAATTTGTTAGACAGATACGATTATTTTAATATGACGGTTCCTAGTTTATTTTAATAACTTTAACGGTATATTAAACGACAGTTCTGTGCTATTTTTGCAGTTTCTAATTGTTATAAAGTTATCATTTAATGCTTCAAAATAAAAATTAATAATAATATGGATACATTATTAGGTGGGTAGTTTGAATGATCAAATTTTCTTTTTTATTTTGAGATTTTTATTTTGCTCTTATTGAACTCTATAGAAAAACACAAAAGCCAAAATTAAATGGATCACCGACCGTTTTATTCACGTTGAAAAAATATCTTACTCACTAAGGTAGAAAATGTCGGGGATTCCTAAGTAATATATTTCGTAATAATATTTATGATCGTGGACTTATATAGTAATATTTAAGGTACCGGTCTATCGAGGATTATTCGGAAAATCGCATTAATAAAAAAAAAAAAAAAAAAAAAAAAAAAAAAATGAAAATTTGTGACCCAATCCCGTATACGTCAGTGTTCATCAATGACTTTAGACGTATTAGGTTAGGTTACCGAATGCCGGTTTACGATACGGTTAAATTATAATTTATAACACTCGTTTAACCTCGGAAATCAGTTGAAACTAGAATTTACTAGTAAAAAAAAAATCTAATATATTCGTATCAATTAGCGTATTTATTATAATAAAGTCACAAAATATATAGTTATTAACTAACGTAAAAAATAAGATCAATAAATATATATATATGAAAATAAAATAAACAAATGAATCAATGCGTCGCCTGGAGTATTATGAAAAGTGTATTATACGACCGGTTTCGAATTAAAAATTCATCATCATGTATATCACGGTCAAAATGTAAAACGCGACTATGTATATAAAATTAAATGAAGGAATACAAAGATATTATTAGAAGAATACTGAATATCATTTTTGAATTTAATATTCTATAAGCTTGAACGTATTCCATTAAATAAACCTAGTTATCAACACGAGCTCAACATTATTTATAATATAGCCCATAGAAATAATTTCAATTTAAATACTATTAAAATATCCATAAACGTATTAAAGAAAAAATACAACACTACTCACCAAATTATATTGATAACTATTGTAGTATGCAATATAAAAATAATATGTTTTTAATGAGTTCGATAAAATTCTGAACAATAATACTAATAATGTAAACATCGCTTTTAAGACTAATAATAATTTAACCAAACACGTAAACAATAGAACTAAAAACTTCACAAAAAAATTCCTCTGCATTTTAAAATGCTGGCGTGTATAAACTTAAATGTAACTGTTATAAATTTTATATAGGTAAGACAAATATAAATTTTAAAATAAGATATAATTTCTGAAATAAAATTAAAAAAAGACTGCTCCTATAATTCAATTTTCGATAAACATGTTTAAGAAAATAACGATAATGTAAGTTTTGATAATACAGACTTAGAAATATTAAATACTCAAAATAACATTTACATCAATTCAGTTTTAGAAGAGTTACACACATAAAATGAAATAAAGAAAAATAATTTGAATAATATTTTAAATGTTCAAACCGATTTTAAATATATATCTTATATCAATACATTTTAGATAATAAATAATAACCAAATAATTTATATTTCTCAACATATTTATGTCTAATAATAACTAATTTTAAATAATCTCTCATTTTAAAATAAATTATTAATGTATCCTATGTAAAACGACCAATTTGGACATTTTTTTTTTTCTATGAATACATATTCAATATTCTTTTAATAATATCTTTGTATTCCTTCATTTAAATTTTTATATTAAAGTCGCGTTTTACAATTTGACTGTGCATACCTGATGATGAATTTTCAATTCGAAACCGGTTGTATAATACACTTTTCATAATACTCCAGGCGACGCATTGATTCATTTTTTTTATTTATTTTTATACATACATTTTGTATTTACTTTATTTATTTAGCATTTTAATAATTTTGTTTTTACTTTATTATTTTATTATATAATTATTATTTTGGTACATACCAGTCTGTTTTTACACAAATATTACGATATTAATTGAATTTTCAGCGAAAAACCGTTTTTCATAGTCTCCTAACCTAACGTCACGTGTTGTAAATTATTAAAATAATTGATAATAATTGACGTCTGTCAAAACTGATAATTTTATTCGATAATAAGGAAGAGATATTAGTATAAGCTACCGGTTAAAATAGTGTTAAAACCAGAGGACGACCTCCTTTTGTCGGATAATTATTTTAAATTTCGATAACAATTATAACTGCGAACAACTATTTATATAATACAGCATTTTCTGACCTTTAAAATACTATACGGGCCACTCGAAAAACCGTCAATAGGTCTCGGATCATGAGCATTTTTTAATTTATTTCCTCTTAACTGAAATTTCACCTCGCACACCGCGTGTTGAGATGATTATAATATATTACCCAAAGAAAAAACATAAAACTATGGCCGGTGAACACCGTTGATTCGTGTGGTAAGATCACAAACGCCATTTTTTACTACTATTTTTGACCATAGTATATTGCAGTTCTGTAACATAATCTGATTTTGTTTTTTCCTTACTGCAACACGGGATAATAAAACGAGTACCTAACGAGATAATTTTTGTTTTTGGGATCGTAGGTATCACGTATATTATTATATTATTATACTACATCTGAAGTCACTATAGGTAATGTCTATGCAAATACATGTAATAGAACCGTCATCACGGAAATTCTGGCGCCCTCGTTGTTTTGCATTATTACCATATACAAGATGCTATTATAATATAATGCGTATACGACCCACGCCATGACCTAGGTGTAGGTATAATACATGATGCATTTTTAACATTTTTTTTTTATCAAAATATAGAGATCTTCTCAAAAGAATGTAAGTAAATTTGATTTTGTTGCAAATTGTGTTTTTGTTTTCTGTCTGTAATCAATTGTTTAACGAGAAATGTTACTCCGATCGATGACTTTATAGAAACTTTTGGGCTATAAATATTGTTTTTTAATTTCATTGAAGAAGTAATTTTTGATTTTCTTAGTAATTTCATTAAATAATTGAGAAAAATCAGTGAAAATAGAAATATTTAAGCAAACCCAGTTTCTGTTATTTTTGATACTGTTTATTTTTTGTTTTATTTTAGTAAAAGATTATTATAGATACATGCAATTTGGACAAAATACTTATATTAACACTTCTTAGATACGTTGCAATATTTGAAATAACCAGGCAATATTTAAATTTTTGATATTTTTTTTTGTAGATTAATATTTTTATTTTGATTAATGTATTATCCAAAGTCCGAATTCAAGTTAATATTCGATAAAACCAATTAAATTGTAATTAATTTTGTGGCCAGATTTGAATAAATATTAATTTTATTTTAATTTATCAAAACACGTTGAGCAAAACTTCATTTAAAATCGTTTTTTTATTTTATACAATGATTTATTGTTGCGTACAGATATAAATTAAAAACTCTATATAATTTTCAATTACTATGCAATTTTAACAAATGCAACACTATTTTTCAATTTTCAGTATTAACTTTTAATTTGTATACTGCAATCCTGCTATTCAACTTAGATTTGAATAAAAATATTGTGTTAACAAATTCAATACGAACAGATAAAATACTTATATTGGATATAATATTTCTGAGTTAAAACTGTTTGAAAATTAGACCACAGCACGGAGACGCAGAAAAAGGTGATATTTTTTTAGACAGTCCCTCAAAAAAAAAAATTGAAATTCGATGTATCGTGTTTGTTTATATGATGGAATATAGGTGCAATTTTAAACATATTGTAAACAAGGTCATTAAAGAATGTAAACAGATCAAAAAGCTTAGACTCGATTTTACTTAAAATTTCAATGATATAATCATTGGACCGTGATAAAAAAATCACCCTGTATAACATCAACACGGGGTCAATACGGGAATGTCGGGACGAAATTGTTTATAAACCTATATAAAATCTCCACCAGTCGTCGTTGTCTACGCGATACAAACGACGTCGTGAATAATAACTTTGCCCAGAGGTTAAAATATACAGTAGGTACTTGTTGATTCTGAGGCCACGGGATACCGTCGGTCGTTAAGACCACGTTCTCCACCCTTATTCCTGCAACCCAAGAACGGTGGTGTATTGTTGGAGAAATGCAATATACAAGTACGTACGAGTATACTGGGTCTTTGAAATTTTATGTGACAATAGAAATATTGTGACATTTTTGGATTTTTTCTTCAAATAACATATAAAACGTATTGGTATTTGTTAATTTTTGTATTCATTGAAAATGTGTTATTTGAAGGGTAATTTTTAAAACTCAAACGGGAATGTATAGATACTTTTGAAATACGATTCAAAATATATGATTTATACATTTTTAATCCGTTTCGACGGGTCATTCTCGCAATAAATATGTTAATAATTGAAGAGATTGAAGACGTTTGAATTTCTTTTTTCAATTTGTAAACTATCTATTGTGAATAATGTAATTCAATGGTATTTTGTCGATATTGAAGAATAATTTAAAATACAAATTTTCATTTGTATATTAATAGTTATCCCTCGTATTACCCCCTTTTTAATGAGTACATTAATTAACTTACATAATATTATTAATTTAGAAAATAATATAATATGAAAACGAATTAATTTTACACAGATCATTTAATAATTATGCATAGCAATATTATTATAATCCCGAATTTCGGTTTTTAATTATTTTTTTTTTAGTTATACTATCCGGACGTTTATTGATTTATACAAATTTAACACCGTTGTTCACGCATTTTCTGTATACATCTTCGACAGTTTTGGCATCAAGTAACAGTCATTTGAGTGACCTTTTGAAATGCCTTTATAGAGATAGAAAGCTTTTTTTCATTGGGTTCGCTGCCGAAGGTAGAATATTTTTATGAGTATAATAATATTACCTTAGATGCATTAGTAAAAAACAACAGGGGAGACTTTGCAATTCGAACAATTCAGGTACAGTCGAGATGTAAATAATTCTTTACAAGAGCATCATGAGCGAGCCCATAATATAACCCAGGACCAACATTTTCTATGTACTTTTCATACGGAATCTGAAAAGTGCCGATTTCGCAACGGTATATATTATAATTTATTAGTAATGGGTAGGTATCTTTTACCTTTTTTTTTTCTTTTTATAAGCGCAAAGAGCACTATAATGATTTTTTTTTAGAGTGGCGAATGATTGAAATTTCATGTGCAGGAAATAATATAAAAATTGTAAAATAGTTTTTAAACGTGAATAATTTAACATAGATTAATAATAATCACAGACACGAGAAAAAAAAAGAAATAATTATAATAATAATAATTTTTAAGGATTCCCGAATATAAAATGTAGAAAACGTTTATGAAAAAATAAAAAATAAATAAAAAATGCTGGGAAATGAAAGTAAAATGAAAAATAAAACACAAAAAAGTATTAAAAAATATATGTATTTAAAAGGACGAATAAATTATACCTATTTATTTGTTCCATATTTTTCAGGTAAAAATTTAACATAGTATTTTATTTTTTAAATTAAATATAACACAATTTAGTATAGTGTTTGAATTATGAAATATTTTAATGTTCACTGATTTTTTTTTTTTTTTTTTTTTGCGAAATATTAAGTATATTTTATTAATTTGACCTGATTATACTTAATCATATGTAAATTGTTGATATAAACAAGAAATCCACCAAAATCTCATTAGGAAACAAAGTACTTAATATTTATGATAATGGATTATTTTAAATTTTAATTAAAATAAAACATATTTTCATTATAATTTAATTTGTTAGTTAAACATTGTGAAAACACCTTAATGTTGGATGTAGACTATGTAACCTCAAAACATTAGTATATTACCTATAGGCAGGAAACTCGATGCACTTGTAGATTCTTTATAGATGCTTATATTCGAGGTTCTCTTTATAGAAATGTGACTTATCACGTGGAATTTTATGGTTCCATTTCCCTAGTAATTATCTCGGTTGAAATGTTTTTTTTTTAGAGTAATTTTTGTACTTTTTATGCATTATTTTATTTTTTGTAGGTATATTTTTATTATTTTTATATAATATCTAAGCTATATTTGTACAAAATATATTAATTTAATGTTCAAATCGCAATTGTAATTGATTTAATAAATGATCCAGAGTTGTAATTAAATTCAATTTATATCAAATCAAATTTTGTATCACTTTTCAAAAATATGCCTTATAAAATAAATTTTTCAGCAGTTTTAAAAATTAATAGTGAATATAAAATAATATAAACTATATCAAAAATATTTGAAGGTCAAGAAGTGTCAAAATAAGGCAGACGACATCAGTTATTTTAAATGTACGCCCCATCTTTGGAAGTCAAGGGAGTTTTCTAATTCTTTTATCTGATAATAATAGTCGATCCTTTTTGTTTGAAAATATTATGCATATTTTAAATGTCTAATGTAACACATTTAATGGTAAGAAAACATTTCCATAAATAACATTATGTATTTGCCTACATAATTTAACTTTAAACTCTAATTTTTATAGTTTAATTAGGTAGTAAAATAAAAAAACAAACAAGAAAAAGAAAAACCCAGAAGAATATTTCTTTTAAACATGATATAGGGTAAAATATAAAATATAAACTTTTATGTCATCTTTTGATGTTATTGAGTCATTTCTAGATATTTTTAGTGCATTTTTTTTTAAACGTTTTTAGGTCATCAAGTTCTAAGACCTAATTATAGGCAATACGTATTTTGTAATAAAAAAATACTAATAATATGGAAACTGCTGGAATATGCGTTTATTCGTATGATAAGAAAAACTGCAAAACATTCAAAATATGTTGAAATCCTATAATATCGAGCTATATGGGTAATAAATACAATATTCATTTTGAATTTCATCAATAAATAAATCCGTAACGAAATATTCGTGTTTCAATAGTGAACAAAAAAACCCGTCCACACAAATACACAGTTTGAAAATAAGTGTTCACGCTTTTAAAGCTGCTACCTTTTTTTTTTTTTGTTTTGTTTATTTTGGACCCAGTGTTCCTATTATTTTTAAGGGATAATTTCAGTGTAAGTATCTCAACGTGCGCTCCAATTTTTGTCGATATGTAGATTAAATTAGATAAAAATATGTTAAATTCAGGAATTTATATGTACATAATATTAGCATAATATAAATGCATTAAATGTATGCGATAGATTTTTGAAAAAAAACTATTTTATGCTTGTAAAAAAAGTATTATCGTTATCGATTAAAATCCAAATTTCGGTGACGAATGATGGTTAGGTTGATCACGTGGCCTATTTACACTGTCGATACAATATTATATGAATAGAAATCAAAGGATTTATAATATTTTATAAAATATTAATATTGTATAATTTATATGTGAACATTTACACGTGTGGAATGAATTTTATTTAATATACTCTATTATATTAACAAATAATAACTATATACTATACAGGTAAATACATCAGTTCGAATGTATTTTATAGTGCTAACTTATTTATCCTAATTTTTATCAAAGGGGTTAAACAGAGAATATTCGTCAAAAGGTTTACGTGGCCAATTGAAAATTGCCCGTAACTCTTTGATAAAACAGAATAACTGATACCGATGTGATGCGAATTAGATTTGTTCGTAAAACGAAAATTGTTTTCGTATAGGAAACAGCGTAACTTTTTTCTTTTTTAATTAAAATGAAGGTCACATTACCAAAGATTAAAGGGTTGTGTGCAGGCTACTTTAACGAAATTTAAGTAAAAAACGAAAATTTGTCCCACTCGAATATAATATACTTTCAAATAAATTTAAAAATATTTCTGGGTCAATATCACCGATTTTTGTTGTGTATTAATGAAATTTGTTTATGACTACGTTCACGTAAAACAAAACAGAAAATAATACCTCTGAAAGTGATTTTAGAATGTCTAGTTTATAATTATCATGAAAATTAAAGACAACGGAAATTTCTGTAGGGAATAGAATAGTATTATAATTTTTAATTTGCTCCTAATGGGATGGTAGCATTCAAGGTTAAAAAGTGGCGTTTTCATAATTAAAAAGAACTCATAAAATGATTAAAAAAGCCAATACTTAACTCAATGAATACGGTCATGCTGTGATAAAGTTGAGTTTTATAATTTTCATTTTAGACAGTTTTAAGGTTGTTATAAAGTATGAAATAGTAGTTTCGAGAAACGACGTTCAAAAACTATCACACTGATATCCTCTTAACGATACAATATCATTTGATTTATTATACGTGAATAATAATAATGTAGGATTACGCAATTTGTTTAGTGGTTATCAATTTTTTTTTTATCGAACAACAAGTGTATTTTATATAAAAATAATTACGAGCTCTCAAGGGACAATAAGGCTGTTGAAATGTCACACCCCAATTAAAACCCAATCACGATGGCAATGTGTGCGTGTAACTTTAAAATTCCATCGAGACCACAGATATATTTTGTTTACTGTTGTAAATCTGTTACAGTAGCCGTACAGTTTTTTTTATCGCGTATATCCAATTTAATATGACGTTTTTTGATTACATACAAATATGATATGTGTATATGGCGTATATGTGTGTAAAAGTATTTATTTTTATTTTTGGATGTTATAGAATTCATGCGGGGGCGGTTGTAATAGGAGAAGCATATATATCTCCTCTTCAATATTTATAATTATTGCACATTATAATATATTACGTATAAAATACAAACACATGATTAGTATCATTGTTATATAAATATCAAAAATCAATCTTATTACACTGTCTCCCCCCATGAAAACGTCATAATAACACTGACAAATTTAAGATTTGGTATTAAAAGTAATACGATTTAGAACAAATTATAAAATGAAATATCTTATGCAAATTGAAAATCAAAAGTATGAATGGGTTTAAATAAAAATTATGAAAATTACACGTTAGTTTTAAAGTTTTTTTGTAAATGTAGTAAAAATGGCATTTTTTTAATAAAAAATCATCAAAGAAATGATCAAGGAAATCATAAATACCGTATTAGTTTTAACTAAATAAATTTAAATTAAATAAAATAAATCAAAAATGATTGGTATTTATCGTATGGTAGTAATAATATTATTTCTTGATTAATTGTTAACGGTCAATAAAAGTTTGAAAAATTTGATTTTATTTCTGTGTATTCACAATATTTTTTTTAAAGAACTCTTCCTATTCGATAAATTAATACGTATTTTAAAGTTTTAGGTTTTTTTAAATTAATATTTAAGGATAGGTATCATAAAATTGAAAATCACGAACAAATTTTTCTAAATAAAATAAGATTTTATTTGTGTACATATAATATTTTTAGAGGAGGTTGTACCACTTGCAGCATACAACTCGTATCTAATGGGTATTTGGGAGTTCAAATTTCTTTTGAAATTTGTTCGTGTCATATTATTTCATTTCAAAATCCCTATAAAATATTATAATCAAATTAGAACACCAAATATTTTTATTTTAAAACCCCCTCCCAGCACCTTCCTGAAATTAATTTTTGGTACGATCTTGTCTAGAAAATTATCTCAGTTTAATTAACAGACACATAATAGAATTACGTAACTTGGAACAAATTTTGAGGCGTTTATGTTGAAATCAGATTTTGAATATAAACAATTAAATGTAGCACCAATATTATCAAGGGCAGAACGTCGCTTTTTTTATAAAATATTGTCAAACAAAAATAGTTACACTCATACTATTTTTTGTATTTTATTTTCAAAAAAAAACTGTAACTTTTTTATGACAATTATTAAAAAGAAAAATGACTTAATCTAATATTTATGCCATTTTTCCAGTATCCTAGTGCTGGAAATTATAAACGAAATATATACTCGTATAAATAGTTTCATACTCGA
Source organism: Cinara cedri (assembly GCA_902439185.1). Taxonomy (NCBI): domain Eukaryota; kingdom Metazoa; phylum Arthropoda; class Insecta; order Hemiptera; family Aphididae; genus Cinara; species Cinara cedri. The sequence goes on from CABPRJ010001429.1 coordinate 1,138,309, forward strand.
CTTTGGTAATAATGTGATAAGTAATACGAATGTGGACACACGAATTTCAAAAATTTCAAAACGTGCGCAAATTGTCTGGGAACCAAATCTATTTTTTCCCTCCGCAAGTTGTGAGCCATCTGGACACCATTTTTGTTATTTCTCACACTCCACTGGACACAAATACCAATAAAAATTATAAATAATAATATAGTAATATAGTAATATTGATGATTGATTATATTGATATGATTTTATTTCAGCGAGATAAACATTTAAGACTATCGTTACACAACGGGAACCTACAAAAAAACTCAAAATAACATGTGTTAAAAGTATTAAAAAAAAAAAAAATTTACTTACCTCAATATTTGTTTTACGGTCATCGGCTTGTTTGGCATGTGGGGTAAAAGGATTTTGTGAGCTCCCTATAAAAAGAAAAGATAAATTTATTTTTATTATATTAAATTTAAAAATTAAAACGATTTCACTATAATATATGACGAAATTTATCAAATGAATGTACATAATTTTTGATAAATTATTTTATATTATATGTTCATTTACATCTCAATAGTTATTTTGATATTTGACTTTAAAATCTAAGTAAAATAAAAGTATTATTTTCATTGTTCAAATTATTGTGCAACAATGCAATTTTTGTATTTTGTAAAACTGTAAAACTTAAAAAATTATAACTACAAATGTACTAATCTAAAATAAAAATATCAATCGGCATGAGTAAGTATACTAACAATATCAAAGGTTTTTGATTATTTGATTGTTACACATTTAATCGAGTGTTTCCAAAACGGCAATAGTGGACTTATCTCACGGGGTATCCCGTGAGGTTAAGTTATATTTATGTGGCAAATTTATTTATGAAACAAAAAAGCTTTATATTGGGTTTATTCTGTGATCTGAGATTTGAGAAAAAAAAAATGATAATGCAAAATAATTCAGGAGTGTAAAAATAACTGTCGAGAACTTTGAATTATTATTTTGTCTTCGTTAACGACTAGAATAAATTTCATTGTTAGGCAGTTTTGGTATTTTAAATTGTAATTTTTATGAGAACAATGGCATATACATAATTAATAATAAAAATAGCGAATTGTTTTAATCATACCTACCAGTCCTAATTAACTTACAGTCTTAGCAATTTTTTTTATGAAAATAATTTCAAGGATTTAAATATTGTTAAGAAGAAGTCGGGAAAGCCCACTTTCTGAGCGTACACATTTCTCAGGCTCCAAACATATTTTAAACAATTAACTACAATACCATGTACAATTTCAAAATAATTTGGTAACGCAATATAATACCTATTTGTAGACATTTTAATTAAAAAATTGTCTTAAAATTATTATAATTTTAATTCTAATTGTAATTATATTATTTAATATTAACTAGCATAAATTTATATCTAGTTATCATATTTAAATGAATAATAATAATAATGATAAACCGATAAAAATCGGAATATTGAATAAACGTTAGCTCCCAATGAGTTAAGTAACTAATATTACATGTAAATGTGAACTGTTGTTTAATTATTTAATTGTATTTAATTTTATAATAGTACAGGCCGAGGCCAAAACGTATTAAGTGATTCATATAAATATAATAATACAAAAAAAATGTTTACAGATATTTAGTTAGAATAATAATACTAATAATAATTGTTATAAAAATATTAATTTAATAAATAAAAATCTCGGCTGAAAAAAAGTTTATGGATAGTTAATAGCGAGGTTCTTATTAGCAAGACGCATAAGACGAGAGAGTGGGGAGTTTAATGTATAATTATAAGTGGAAAATAAAATAAAAAAGAGATAAGTAAATGTAATATTACGAAATAGAACTTTAAAATTGATTTGGGAAAGAAGTGCAGGACAGTAGATTAAATTAAAAAATGTTAAATAAAAAAATGATAAGTTTGCAGATCTCCTACAAACATCAAGTTTGGATAAATTTAAAACTTTGCGGTTGGGTTCATAATCATGTGGAGGACAAGGAACCTTTATAAAATAAACAGAAAATGATAGAAATTTTTGTTGAACCCTTTCAATCGCTGTGGTGTCTATGTGGGTCCCAAAAGACGGATACATATTTCAGGATAGGCTGGACTAAATAGCAATAAATAATTTTTAACGCACGGTCAAATTTGAACCCGGATGGTATTCATATGATGAATCCAAGGATTTTATATGCTTTACAACAAATTTCCTTAATATGAAATTTTGGAAAAGGTTTGAAGAAAAATGAAAACTTAGGTTTTGAACAAAGTTAGAAAAGGTATTTGCTGTATCATGGATGTTGTAATCGACAATAATTGGATAATTGGATCGCAAATACGAAAGTAAGACATCTTAATACATTTAGAGATATTGAGTGTCAATTCTAGAGATTCACCCCAGTTTACCAATCAGTCAAGTTCAGATTGAAGAAGAAGGGCATCGTTGTTATTTTGAATATGCATATATAACATATATATGTTAATTTTATGTCATTTGCAAACATAAAAAGATAAACATGACGTAGAACAGAGGTAGTACTATTAACCAAAATGGAAAATAGTAGTGGAGACAGAATGACACCCTGAGGTACGCCTGAAGAGGGAGTTATGATATTGGAACTAGTATTATTTAATTTTACACATTGCTTTCGATTTATTAAATAAGACGAGGACCAAGAGTGAAATGGTTCACCAAAACCAGAGTCAGAAGTCAAGTAGGATCTTTATAAGAATGTTATGATTTAATCGGTCAAAGGCCTTGGAGATGTAGATAGTGTCAAATTGTGAATGTTGAACAAATGACTCAAAAATAAAAGAACAAAATACAATATTGCAAGTAATAATTGAACTGAACAAGAATGTACCGCGAAGCTACTTGCCGATAGTAATACTCTCATTATCGGGATAAAACTAAATTATCATTCAGATAAGATAATAAGATAGTATTTATCGTGTCAGTGTGATAGTGACTTTCATATTGTTCACACTGGTGGTTTATGATAGCAGTGATCATGATATTCATTTTCATGTTTGTATATCGTCGGATGACGGTGGCTTTAATGTAAAATTGAGTCGGGTGTTTTATTTCTTTGTTCTCTGTGACTATAGTACACTTAAATATTCGAGTGATCGTTAATGTCACGGAGATAAACGGATTTTCGGAAAAATATTTTTTAAAAAAAAACCCGGAACGGAGGAAGTTTTTTGAAATGTTCCGTAATGAGGTACACGAAGTTATTATATTATGTACCTGCGCGAGGTTAAATGGATTCGTGGGTGGTGATTTCGGCCTTACTCCCGACAGGTTTAAAATGTGTTGCGTGTTACTTGTCGTAAATATTATTAGTCGCCTGGCGATTTGAACGTTGGATACGTGCGTGGAATAGTGTTTTGCTGACGACAACGTGCACCGGGAAAAACACGTATGTACCTATACACAATAATATCATTTTGGATTATACATTAACACACCAGCAGACTTGACGTGTTGTTTTGCATGTCGTTGTCGACAGGTGTGACTCAAAATTAGCCTAAACATCTATTACAGTAAGTGACAATAGTTAAGCATTGTAAGAAATCCCAGGGCCAGAATTATACGGGTAACTAGGTTACTACTGATTTTAGACTGTCTACAAATTGATTTGTACAAAAACAAAACTAAGATGGGTTTAAAATATAAATAATAATGCCATTAAAAAGTATCGTCCATTTTTAAATCTTGAGCGTTTTAAACAAATCGTGAATTTGTAGGAAAATGCATTATTATTATTTTGTAAGCCTCTTTAAGACAAAGTTTGAATTAATTACGAAAAACCATAAACTATTATATTCGTAATAGTCTTTAACGTGTTCAGCAAGTCGTATCAAATATCTACAGAGAATAATTTTTTAAACAATTTTAATGTAAACTATTTGTTTTATTGTTATTCGTACATATCTAACTAAATACAACTTTTTATCTTTTATATAAACTAATTAAAATAATTTAAAACCTGGCTGTTCTTTTGTTAACAAAAGTTTATAGTTTCTTGTGTTTTTAAATGAAGATTTGTCAGAGCATTAATTAAAATATTAAATACATTTTTTAAGGTTTTTTCTCATATATAACTAAATGTACACTGAATTTACTGCTCTAGTTATTATTATTTAACAATAGCAAACAATAATATATTATTCTTATTTTTTTTCCTTTTGAGTAAAATGTTTTAAAAAGATATGTTCAATAATATGTTTAATAGCTTACTGTAAGTACTAGTAATTTTTCCAATTAAAGGTCGTAAAAATTGTAAATAAAAAAAGGCTGTTACTGCTAATATGTATGTTATTGTTTTAGGAAGGAAGTTGAAAAGGGAGAATGTACACATGTACACAGTAATTTAATTTATATCTCTGTATGAATCGATTAATAATTCCCAACGAAAAACGATTCTGAGTGGAGTTCGGTTATACATGTTTTGAAAGGCCGTAATATTTACGATTTGAAAATAATATTTCTCATACATTTTCCTGTTTTTCCTACTTACACTTGAAAATAGGCGCAAAATTTCCAGTCAAAAAGTTGTTCACAATAAACTTACTAATTAAGTTTCGGTGTTTCGCCTTATTTTAGCAGTGATTTTATTTTTATTATACTTTGGGCGAAATTAAGCCTACATTTCAACATTTATGAAAATATCAAATAATTATCGAAACGGATAAAAATTTTCTCAATTGATCTTAACCTTTTTACATTTTTGATTAGATTTTTCAAGTGATTGTCATCGCGGGTAATAATATGCAAATTTAATTTGACTTCGTCAAAAAGTAAATTTGTTCCGAAGACGAACCGATGACAGTTAGAAAATTCAATATTGTCTCTTATTTAATTTAACAACGTTAGGGAGGAAAGTGTATTAGGCTACGGTTTATATACTGCTACGATAGTATTATGTGGTTTTGAATGGTATCTATTCAAAACATTGTCACATATTTTAATTTGACGGAAAACCGCTATAAATTTAACATTGCAATTGAATAAATTAAATTGTTTCTAAAATTTAATATAGAAATTATAAGAATTTTATTTTGTCTAAAACTTTTCGAGTTGATACAAATTCAAATCATGGTTATCGATTTTTAATTTATTTCATTAGTTAAAAAAATTAAATGAAATACAATAATTAACACATTTTGTACTGCCGACATCAATAATAACTGACGGAGTAAAAAATAAAAAAATAATATGATAAACTCCGATGTATAACAGGTAGACCACTTTTCCAGGTGCTGCATAAGCAAGAGATTATTTTGTAATTTTATTTTAAAATTAAAAACAATATTAATAATAAATAATTGTTTGGAAACAACAATTATTATTATTCTGATAGAAGAGGGTATAATTAAAAATCCACTGTTGTCATTTTTTGTGATTTTAAACATTTTCAAGATGATATCAAAAATGACTTCTACACAGTAACATCGAATTTAAATTATTACCCGTCTGACTGAATTACCGAACGAAATTTTTTAAGCATTTAACCGCCTTCAAAATGCCCAAGCCGAGGAAATAAAATACTATATTATCGTTCAACTAATTGATTATTCGAGTTACACGTCGGATGATTATGCTCGAAATACTGTTTACTTAACACCTGTTAAGGAAGTCAAAGATCTATGTGCAAATAAAAATTTCGTATTTTTGTGATGCATGAATGTAAATCAAGCGACAGAGATAGAGAGATACCGCATAATACTATTTTTAATATAATACAATGTGACAATAGTATTAAGAGATTTTTCTGTACATTTATTTTGAAAAAAGGTAAAATTAATTATATATTAAAAATAAGATTCGTTAAGTAGGTATAAATGCTAGGCAAATAAGATAAATTTAATTTCGTTAAAAAACAACAAATCTAGAAGATAAGTTTTAGATAAAAGATGTGTAAATGCTATTATACGCAGTATTTCATTAAGACGTGATTTTTTTTTTAGGAAATGCTTTTTTGGTTAGTAAAACTGCTCCAATTCTTTCAAGGTGTACTTATCTTAAAAAGGCAGATTTCTGTATGATTGTAGGTATTTAATCTAAAACATTTTTTGAAATTCTCAAGCTCAACATTTTATTCATCAAATTTTTTTTTTTTATCGATTTTGGCAAGTATTTTCGTCTTTTCACATTAAAAGATGCGGAATTCTCTTTATGATACTTTACCAGGAAACACATTCTAAATTCTCAACATATTTTCTAAAAAAAATATTAGAAATATTGATATATTAGTTGTAATATTGTTGATTTCTGGGTATAAAGGAAGATTACACAGGTCTTCAAAAAAAATATTTTTAAAAGCTATCCTGTTCTAATACGCACACACATGCCAATAAATTAATAATTTGATCATATCACGTCAACATTGTTTACAATTTATGGATAAAATATAGCAGATTAAAAAAAAAAAAAAATGTTAACATTAAAAAAACTTATTTTACATTTAAAGAATAAAAATTTAATTTAGACAATTTCCTTTTGTACACGTTTTGAGTTTTTAAAAATTTTAATATTCAACCATTATGATAAAAAAAACAAAAAAAACAATACATGAAAATGCATAATATAATATGCATCACTATAAGATTCTCAAGCATTACGTTTTTCTTTATACAACGTGGTATAGAGAAACCAAAAAAAAAAAAAAAAAATATTTCATCCTGCCACTGGATGTGTCACTGTTATAGATGGAAATATTTAAGATGGTAGGGTAGATAAAATGATTCGACTTATATCTGTTGCAACAATTAATCAATACTTACGAAGTACAATTCTGTAAGTTCGGTTAAATAATTTTTTAAATGATTTTCTTCTAAACTTGATCTTAAAACACATTTTTTTTTTTGACCATTAAGTTTTAATAATCAATAATCAATTAATAATCAAGTTTTAACATAAATGTTTAATTTTTTTCAAATATTTCTGCATGCCAAAACAAGTTTGTCCACATAAAAACAAAAAAAAAAAAAAACTTGAAAATGTCAAGAGTTAATAAATAACTAAAAAATGATCTGAATGTTTTAAAAATGTTACCAAACCTCATATCATTAATATTTTGAAAAAATTATAAATCCTTAGAATTATTTTCAACCGAATTACAAAAAATTGAACAAAATTGAAATTAATGTAACTTTTATGGCCATACATACAAGTATATCTTATTTTCCTATAAATTTATTTTCGATGTTTCCTAGTTATTTTGAAATCTACTTGAAAAATCTAAAAATGGCATTCTCAATGCATCAAGTAAATTCAAAGAGCTACAAAAAACTATTTTTTAATTTTTAAATTTGAGCAAGATTTGTGATAGAATAGTTATTTACAGACACGAAAAAAAAACCATAGTAAAATCAATAGATCCCTCCTTCAAATTTTAAAAATTATTGTTTACGATAATATTGAATTATATGCACGAGTAAACGGTTATGCGACAGCGTACTGAAAACAACAGAAAAATTAGGCACGTACGTTTGATACTTTTATATTATAACCCACTGAATCTTTTCTTGATTTTCTCGGGGCAGGGACGTCATCCAAATTATGGTATCGGACATACAGATTCATATAAGTTGTATGCTGTATATCTGAGAAGAAAAGATCCCAAAAGTTGAATGGAGTGGGGGACACGTACGTTCTTTAAATGGGGCAACGATTTAATCTAATCGTGAAGGTGGTGCAGGCGACCCACGTACTCAGGCTTTAACAAAACTCGACCTTTGAAAACGCAAACATAATATGTGCACTCTATATTATAGTGTCCCGTTTTACGAATGACCCGGAAGACATAAATAATTCGGAAATAATGAACATATTTCAAAAAAATATAAATATTACGATACAACTTATTTGAATCATATTGTGGTAAAACATTTTAAATCACATTCGTGTATGAATATACGAATAAATTACAACCACATGCTTTTTTGTTGTAAGGCGTATCATCAATTTTAAATATCGTTTTCACATTTATTTCAAAGATTTCAATCATAATAAGCTCTAAATTAATATACATATTATTCATAAATTTATTGATGATTTTTTACGATTTTTATTCCATAAATAAATAAGGTTTAAAATGCAGATGATGTTCAAGTTCCTTAGATGTAAAATAATAAATCCAGGATATTGTAAATCTAAATTTTATATTTCAAAAAAATCTCCTTTGGTTTATTATTAAACATAAACAGAAGAAAAATCGTATCATAATAATCTGCGGAACTTATTTTATACGATGGTAATACTTTCGCCGAGAAGTTCGGAGGAGGGCTTGACCGATAATTTAAGTGAAACGCACAAATTATAAAGTATACTATTGAAATTATACCGTCGAATTCAAAATTCGACACATTAGTAAGTTATCATTAACCTATTCTACACGTAGTCTCGCAGATAAATCTCGTATAATTATGTGTCGAAACGGTATGAATATAATGTTGGTAATATAACTGTTAATAACGCAAAGTGAAATAAATAAGTTCAGATAATCATGACTAAGTTTCCAAAATTTCTAGAAACACCATATTTTTAATAAAAATGATCATTTAAAATAATTATAAAAAAAAAAAATCCTAAACACATGCTCAACTTTTTTTATCATTTACTTCGTGCATCTTATCATAAACTTTGTGTAGAATTTTCAATCATTTTAGCTGGACCAAAACAGTTTTATCCAAATGAAACCGAATATGGAAAAAACGAAAAAAGCTCAAAAATTAACACAATGTTATGAAAAATTATATCATATTACTTAAATGATTGTATAATTAATCTAGACAAACGTTAGGTTTCTGTGATTATTTTCAACTGAATTGAAACGAAACAAAGATAATCTAAATTAACGAAAACCGTTATTGCGTACATTTTTTTCCAACAATTTAAAAATCTTAAAATTAAATCAAAAAGTTACCTTCCCAATGCATCAATCAGATAAAATGCTCACAATCTAAAATCATAAAAAATATGTAATTTGGTTTGATTTTAATAAGTACCTATATGCACTATGTGTAGGTATAATATAACACTTAAATTTAAACGTTTTTATAATCGTTTACTCGTATACTAATTATTATTACAAGTTTACCCTTCCGTGTAGTTTGTTCTTATTATGAATATCGTTATTGATCGTTAAACTGAATGGAATTATTTTACCGCTACAGTTTTAACCCTCTAAAGGTCTTGTGTATGTTTAAAATTATGTACCTACTTACCTACCTATTATTAGTGTTAAACATTACAGCGAGAAAAGGTTTTTCACATCCGAGTCTCGTACCTACCTACATTGATTTTAAATTACTTGTTTTGAAAGTAAATATACTCGCTATTATATAATATACTTGACGCGGCTGTTTTTCGAAACTTTGAAATCTTCGGTACCATATTATGTACTTACACCGGTCCGTGGCATAACCGTGAAACGAGGAATGGTATTTATGTCATGAACACGAGTTCAGAAAGGGTGAATAATTTGAAAATAGTAATATAAAGTTAATGTTTATAATACTTATTGTGCGTATGCGTATGCCTAATATATCATGTTTGAAGTAAAATAAATTAACATCTAGAAAAAAAAATTAAAAAAAACGTTTGGTTCACAACGCTTAGAAGCGATAAACACTGCAGAGTTCCCCATCTCGTTTGTTTTTTATTCAAATTTTTTAACAACATACGCCTCACATACTTTAAAATAAATAATAAATACCCATTTTTCCCCCCGAATAATCGGTAAAAAAAAGGTACGATTATATTTGTAAATTTTTATAGCTTTGTAACACGTTGCGTTTGCTGATTACATTGAAAACCAATCGTTTAATAGTTCCGTCATGAAAATTCCCAGATAATTTATTAGAGCCTCAAATATAATAAAATATTAAAACTATATCACTAAATATATTTTCAGTTTTTTTTTTATCGATTCAGATTCTACCAACACGATTTTAAGCATGTTTAATAATTTTTTAAATTAATCAATTCTTATTTTGAAATCCATCACTCTACGTTTACTGATTCTAATGTTTCGATTTCAAAAATAGAAGAATCTACATAATTATGACACGTACTCTATACATTCCATAAATGTATTTTGAAGCTATTACGGTACAATTTTTTCTAAGATACTTTTATCGAAGATATTGTCCAACGTTATATACAACGTCACAATATCGTCCAATAATAATCAAGTTATAACTTATAGTTAAAATAGTACTGAATATATTATTATTAAATTTTTCTTACCGTTTTCCGCCATAATATCGCTCTGTACTGAGGCACACACTGATGATTAGCATCTGTTAACACAACGGACAAAAAAAACGGTACCTTGTCCGCATCCGATCCAATATAATTTTGGTGCACTAATTAAACATAATAATTATAATTCCGTGAGATTAATTTTTAATATTATTCGCCTATACAGATATCTATGAATATATCTATCAATAGCGTACATTTTGCCAAATTTATCGAATTGTAAACGATTTCCAAATCTCACATTCTCGCGATGGATATGGGGGCGTGGTAGGTTTGGGAGAATTTTAATTCCGAATTCACATTCCGTTATCTGAACGAAAATGAAATATGCGTCCCAATAGTATAGAAGGAAGAATAAATCTTAAAGAACGAAAAGTGTAAATTAGTTACACACACACACACAAACACACATTCACGTGCACGCTTGTTCATACATGTGCAAAAAAAGAATACCTATCAAAAATAAATCGAATATTGTGTTTGAAAAACAATACTTTCGCAAACCTAACGCAATTGATTTATAGATTAGGTTGCATGTATAAATAATGTATGCGTACACGCCTATATTCGTTTTATAATGTAATAAAAAAAACTCATTTTTTATAATATATAATTTTAAACATTTAAGTATACGTACATTTTCCGAGAAAATATTTAAAATACCATCTTGTTTGGAATTCTGGATTTTCCAGGACCGGAGTACAAGGAGATCCAAAAATCTAAAAAAAATAAAAAATACACTTTTTAATTTAATTTTAACAATGATAATAAGTTTAAAATATTATGACCCGTATAATATACCAAATAGTTATTGTGCTTATGTACATTTAATCCGAAAAAAAAGGTCCATAACAACATAGAGTTAGCTATTTTTTTTTTTAGTTTCTAAGTGCATGCAGCGAGGTAAATACTATGTAAGTTTTATTTTCTGTCTGGAAACAACTTTTTTACCAGAAATCTTACTCCAATTTTCAAGTGTAGCATCTTTCCTTCAAGCAAATTTTGTCTAGCTGATGTATCGGAGATTTTATTAAAATTTGTTTAGCTTTTTTTTTAATAATCGGAAAAAATCGGGGAACAAATGTACGAAAAACTATGCTGATAAAGGTTTCATTATTTTTAATTTCGTTTTTACAACAACAATCTCACACCAATTTTAAAAATTAGCATATATACATTTGTTTTAACTCAATAATTATTCAAGGTTTTTATTATATTTTGAATTGGAACTTAAAAGTCTAGAGACTGCATTATAACGTTTAAGTTTAATACATAATACTCGTATTTATATTATTTTTGCGTGGTGAATTATTATTACAGTTTATAGTTTACAGTTAATAATTTATATTATAGTATTGACAAAAAATACTTTTAAACATTTTTGGTATATAATTTTAACGTTTTATTGTCAACCGTAAAAAAATAAATATAAACTTGTTTTGTATACTTTTTATTATGATAGAGTTAGGTATTGGTTTTCATTCTCAACAGGAGTAAATATAATATATTTTTAACATTTCAAAGAGTGTACAGAAAAAAAAAAAATGTTTATAATAATGTATATATTGTCAACCCTTCGAAATCAATTTAATTTAAGAAAAAAAAAAAATATATATTTTGTAAATGCAATTCGTTTTTAATACTACTCGACGGTTCTTGACAAATTTACCAAATAAATGTGTCTGCGTTCGTTTAACCTGCAGTCTGTTTTTTTTCTTCTTTAAATCGTATTATAACGTGCTTATTATAATAATATATTAAAAATAAATATTTGAAGTTAATCAGAGAGAATTATACTTAAACATATACCTAGAATGTTAGCAAGTGTCTTCGTACCTGTTACTGGATATAATTTATAAAATAACACTATACGAAAGAAACAATTTATCACCCAAAATAGCCAAATAATATAACACAACAATGAAAAATAATACGCAGGTACACATAAATGAAAATTACTGTGTGATGGTGAATTTTTGACACGTTAAATATATTCTCGTTTTGCTTCTCTTAAAAATAAATCTGAAAAGAATGGTCGCACAATTTTTAATTTATTAGACACAAGGGCTGAAAATGAGATAATATTATGATGGGCGAGCCTGTATAGAAATGCACGTGCTTTCATTTTTTATGTATCATAAATATCATCGGTAATAATTAAATTTTTTATTTTTGGATTGATTTTTATCAATTTCAGTACAATTTTTATTAAGATTTTCAATTAGGTGGTTAGAATGTTGAAGGGATTGGTTATAGTGTGTGTTTTAATCGATTTAGATCAATAACCAGCAAAACTGTAAGGACTGTGTTTAATGAATTTTAATTTTGAAAACGAATGATGATTCTATTGATTTTTTAGTAGGATACGTTAGAATTAAGTATTTTACTGGAAATCGTAAAGAATCGATTGTAATTTTCATTGTATTTACAATTTTTCTAAAATGTACGTAAATAATTTCGCTTTTGCATTTTACTTTATGGTAGAGAGAATTAAAATTTAAATAAATTATTGCAACGTACTAATAAAAAATCATAATTAGTTTTCAAAATCGAAATCTATCAAACATAATTCCTACAGACTACAGCCTGTTTGGCATTTCGGTGTAAGGTGTCATATATGTCTTGAAAAATGCATTGGCAGTAAAAGTGGAAATAATTTTCAAATTTAACTAAATCAGAGAACATTTGGAAAACCGTTACCAATTTTCTTAAATGATAAATTTTAAATGTTATGTAAATAAAATTAAAAAGTCATCAACTATTATACCTACTGTCTGTTTAAATTTGCTTAATGTGATTATTATTTTAATTTTGAAATTTAAAATTAAAACGAACAGTTTGAAAAGTTTGTTAAAACTTTCCTAAATTTGGGAATTCTGGATTTTCAAGGATAGCAGAAACTTCTTCAGCGTCTCATATTCTATCCACAAGACCCTGAACTTACATGAAAGTGGTCCAAACCCAGGGTTGAACAAACGATATTATTTTATATATTCGCAAGAATGGTAGATTATTAAATTATTGAATTTAATAAGATATTTTATTATTTATAGGAAATACTCTTACCGGTGGATAAGGAGTAACTGGGGAGTTTCCAAAAGTTAAGAGAAAGGCCTTAAGGGTTTTTTTCAAGAAAGGGGAAGTGAACACGTAGTGAATATTCACTAAACATAACTTGACCGTTATTAATTTACTATTGAAAATATGATAGGTACATATCGTGAATAAAATTATTATTCGCGCCCGTTATTTGAGGAAAATAAGTTTAAGTAAATTATAATATAACGCGCACCTCGTTTTTCACACGATATAAAATGCAAGTATATACATCATAATATTATCCGACGAGACTCGAGAGTATATTATAAGATTGTTGTATACTGCAATTGATTAATTACAGAATTTCCAGTCAATTTTCTTTAAAAGGAAGATTTACTATCCATTTGTCACTTTACAGTCTTCGGAAGATACCTAAGATAATAATACGTATATCCGCGGCATCGTTAAAAAAGAGAACGATTAATAAACAACCATTCACGTAAAACTAGGTCAGGAGGAAATAATCTTCACCGCAATAACAAATATTATAACATAAAGGTTTTTGAAAATCTACAATTAAAACCATAACGTACGCGTGTTTAGCGTTAAAATGATGTATTTTTAATGTTTTTATTATTATTATTTTTTTTTACACAAAACACTAACTATAATAATACATATAATAACGATGACACGTTTTGTTGTGATACTAAACAGTCATTTATGGGTGAGGGCAGGGCTCTTGGGAACTTGCACCAGCCAGTAACGCTTTTTAGTCTTTTCTTAAGTAGATATTTTGGTTTATCTCTTTTGGGCTTGTGGGAAAAAAGTTTCAAAATATCGAATCATGTTCAAATGTCCTCAGAGATATCAGATAAGTGAGGGCATATTATTTGGATTTAATAATCCGTAGTAAAATTTTATATTTTTCGACTTTTATCGACGATTTGTTTAAGTGTGGACAATTAAAATACATACATTTTGTATGAAAGACAATATTCGAACGAATTAAAATAATTCTTTTCCTCATCAGAAAGCATATTTGGTATGTTTGCTCCTGTCTATCATATATTTTAATGACGCCACTAACCCTATTAAAGTGCAGAGGAAATTCGAGAATTGCGCGGAATTTGTACAATGTAATTAATTAATGTAAATAATTACAATTAAAATTATAAATATAATATTTTGTATTATTATTATTTTCAATAACTAAAAACGATACTGAAACCGATCCATTTTCGTCATTCCCAATTTCATTAAACCTACGTAATATTATTAAGTTATTTTAGGCGTTGTACGCCTTAAATTAATGGACATTCAATAATTTAAGGTCGTTTACAATATCCATCCATTGTGCAGGTTGAATAAAACTAACAGATTTGTTTAATTTTAAATTTTAAAATACATAAAACTTGTCATTTTCATTATAATATTAAAGAGTATCTACGACTCTGCTATCTAGCAAAGACATTTGAATTCAGGATGATGTGACATGTTGATTTCTGGTCGCCATTTAACTATGGTTACACGGGGAAAAACGAATATAATTATGAAAACTAAGGAAATCAAGGGAATGCAATAATGTATCATCATTATTTTAGTTTTTAAATGGGCGTTTTAATTTGTCACGAATAACGCCACTCACGCCGTATGGGTACGCACAAACGGAAAAAAAAAAAAATTTGAATTCCATAATCTGTTATTTTTATAAACATTTCGACGCAAAATAATAATATTTCAAAGCGGAAATAATAATGTACATGACTTGGTGTGAGTGTCCGAGTTATATTTCTCACTGTCGAAATTCGGTCGTTGGCCGTTTATTTTTTCGGGCTGTTAGGAAAACAAAAGTTTTCCCGTCATTTCTATCTTCCCGAGGGACTTAAACTATTCTGGTAGTCTGGTTACCTTGTTACTTGTTAGAAGTCGACCGGTCGCATAATTCCCGCTGGTGTGAAACCCCCGAAACTAAACCTCGTTTCCGGCCGAGGAAAAAAACGGACGGAAAACGAATGTTTTATTTTAATTTTTTTTTTTTTTAAACGGTATCTAAGGTCATGTAACTGCAGATTATAACCAACTGTTATATGGAACTTTTATTCCTTAATTATTGATGTACAAATGGAAAGCATGCAAAAATAATTTGATCTGTTAAACCTATGCACTTTTAAATTTATAAATTTAAATATTTTGACAATTTAATTTTTTAACAATATCAACGACTTCTTTTTCTTTCTTTTAAATTAAATTTCATTATTTTAATATTCGAATATTTAATTATCAATCACAAATTGTGTTAACCAGTCAAAAATTTAAAACACAACTTTAAAGTTGTTAATCTAATATTCAAAATTGCCCAGCAGTGTCTTTCTTAAAATAAAAGTAAGTGACAGTTAATGGCGCTTCAAAAATTTAATTGTTTGATGTTGGGATTTCCTATAGTTTTTCAAAACATGTACACAAAATAAAAACGAGCAAAGAATGAAAAAAAATCGAGCACATTTTCTAATTTTAAATTATAAACGATATTTTTTATCTACAAATTGTTGACAGACAGAAAAAAAAAATAAGATTATAGAGAGGAATTTAATGTACATCTGTATGCAACTGTTAATTATTGCAAATCAAAATCGATTCTGAGCGGAGTTCAGTTGTACATGTTTTTAAAGGTCGTAATTTTTAAGATTTTTTCACACTTTCAGAGAAGGCAAATATAAGTTTTCTGTTCAAATTTAAAGTTTTTAAAAATTAAAAATAATGAATTTCATAAATTTTCCAGTTTTTCTCAATTATTATGAATATAAATATATTATATTAATATTAATTATATAAATATAATTACGTGTGTAAAATCAAAAAAAAAACCCACTTATAACCCAGATAAAATTATATTTTTATAAAAGGTGTTAAACTTGAAAATCGGGGCAAAATTTTTAGTAAAAAGTTTTTACAGATAAAAAAAAAAATAAATAGATAATCATTGAGAAATCAATAGGTTCCTTGCTACTTACTACAGAATCTTAAAAGCACACGTCATAGTAAAACATACATATGCATTATATACTGGTGTAATAGATTAATTCATACAATTTTAAAGGGGTATCTTATTTTTATTCAAAAGGTTAGAAATTTAATTTCAGCTTTTTTTGTTCGTATAGAGAATCTTCGACCATTATATTTTACGTAACACACAATATGTAATAATCTTTTTTTTTTGTAAGTCTATCTTTTACATAAAACATTATATTAATATAATATTATGTTTGCTGGTAAGAAAATTGAATAGGAAAGACAGCCTATGATTACGGGGGAAATAACAAAGTAGTATAATTTGTACTCCGCTTTTAAATAAAGATTACATTTTGATAATTTTAAATTTTACATACGGCGCATACATCATTAATTATTAATAAATTATATTGTGTTCCTGGTTGTAGTCAGATTTCGTGCATACAATGATGAAAACATTTTTATCTGTCTACCATATTAATATTATCACAATTCTTTACAATGACGCGTTTATAAAAAAAACGAGGTGATAATCATAGTTTGACCGACATAAAGTTAGACGTAGAGTTTGAACTAAGATTTTTTCTACAAGTCACGTTGAGCCGAACAGAGCCCTTTTATTCCTTCAAAACGATTATCGAAATCCTTTTATTTTGCGTAATTTTTTGTAATCTAAACGGTCTAAGAGATTCATTCGTAAAAATAAATTTGTACCAAGACCATTTATCCGGATAATGACAAATGCAACAACAAAGTTAGTAAGAACATTTGGTATAATGATTTAAAACGATAAGTTTTAAGGTGTAATGCCATTTAGAGTAAAATATATATTCTTTGTGGTAGATTTTGAAATAAATCGCACCCAAAAATCTTGAGCCGAATGACATGACCTCTTATTATTATTACTCTGTAACAATTTGGGTTGTCGAATCCCCTCGGTGAAACGACTCATCTAAAATACTAAAGTATGTCTGGGAAATAAAGCCGAGTAAACGCAAAGTAGACGCGTACCAAATACTATGCAATTTTTATTAACGAATACACCTGAATCAGGCAGTTTCGTAACCTAGGCGACATTCATTTCAGTAAGCACTTCACAGGCGATTTCACCCACTTTAACGATAAAAATGGTTTCAAATTCATCACCGTCTAAGCATATAGTCAACTCGCCAACAATAACGTGACTTACATTTTTGGAAATCGATTTTCAACGATCCGAGTATTTCTTTAAGTCATATTAAAGAGTAAATTATACGTGTTATAAGTTTGCACGAATATTATTTATTAAATTAAATTAATAGTTCAGTTTAGATTCTGAGTGAAGCGAGGAACGTATTTGATTAACCGTGTGGTTTTTTTTCTGTCTGTGAATAATTTTTCCCCTGAAAGTCTTGCTTTTATCATAAACTTTATGGGTGGTTTCTAGTAAAAAATTGTATTTTTTGATATAAATATACATATTTTTGCTGTAGTTCTCTTCAAAATTAAAAATATACTTAGAAAAAACGATAACAATTCGGCAAAAATGGTTTCTGTTTTTGATTTTGGTATTTGTTTCTGGTATAGTTACTTATTAGTTTAAAAATAATTTTAAAAACCTGACATTTCCACCAAAAATGGCTCGTTTTAGATTAGAAAAAATTGTCAAAGTGGAATTTAATTTACTTCTGATTATATCTAGTTTATATCCCACCAATTAATTGTTGCTAAAAAAAAACGATTCTGATCAGAACTCGGTCAATAGTATTGTTTTTTCAACAATATGCAGCGTTTCACATCATTAGCGATTGTGTTTAAAAGATATTAAAAGATTAAAATAATAAAAACTTTATAATAACACTACTTTGTTTATGTTTTATTATCATGGTTCCCAATGACAACCCTAATCTTAATCTTTTAATCTTTTTTAACCTAAAGAATCAGTTTTTCTTCATTATTTCGAATATTAATGAGAAATTTAAAAAAAATGATCTTTTTAAATTACGAACTACAGTTAACACGCAATAAAAAAGGTCTAGGAAAAGATATGTAGGAAAAAAATTGTTTACAAACATAAAGAAAATAAACACCGTAGTAAAACCAATACATTCTTGGTTTACTTACGATCTAATATAAAACAAAATTTGAACGTAAAGTAGTATTATTATTTTTAAACGTTTAAATTTGAAAATGTTTTATTTATCATAAATATATCTATAACAATGAAATCTTTAAGAATAAAACATTCATATAGGGTGTGATGAATTTAACATGCACTTAAATTATTTTATAAAACAGGAATATGTGATGAAAGTTTCATATTTACTTTGGTTCCTTTGTTCATATTTAAACCGTTTTCACTGTATAATTAATACCGACAGAACCATCCTTTGGATTTTAGGGGAAAAAAAGCAATTTAGCTATGAGTCAGGTAATGATGTTATTATTGTAATGTAGATACAAAAGCTTGGGGTATAATACAATATTGAATATTTATAACGAAGACGCAAAATTATAAACAATTCAAGATGAATAATAATTTATTATAATAAATTATTAAATAATATAAACTAAGGTATAGCTTGAAACAAAGAGGAAATAATATTATGTATGGTAAATCTTTAATTAATCTTATAATTAATTGATGTTTAGATTTCTAGTAGTTTTTTTACCTAAAATTACCACAAGTTTCACAAGAAGACTTGTTCCAATCAAATAATATTAAAATTATTTTCTGGTAGTATTTTTGATCTAGTTCAGTGATTATCAACGTGGGAGTTTTCACTATCTCGTGGGCATTTTAATTTTCACAAGGGCGTTTATCTTTAAAGGGTGTTAAGGTGTGGTGATTATTTTGAATAGTTGTTAACATATTGAAACGAAATGTATGGCCACGTAAGGGACCGTTATACATAATTTTACAATTTGAACTAGACCTGTTTTAATAATTGGTCAGATGATAAGGCCTAGTCATCGGACCTTATCTTCTAAGACCGTGTTATTATATCTATCTATGAACACTGCCCAATATAGTAAAAAAAATTACTATTTTTTTTTTTTTTAATCTAACAAAAAATGACTGTATATTACCGATTTTGGACAATATTTTTGTCAGAAAGCAACTAAAATGTCAAAAATGCCCATATTATTATAATTATTTAATAATACGGACATTTTTGTAAACTCGAATAAATTATTTAAAAAAATATTAAGATTTCGAGTGATCGTCTCAAATTGTGGTTTCTTTCTCTCGGAAAATACACTTTGTTACTGTGCGACAGTAATTCATTGCAAATGATACTTTCAGTTTGCCTTTTTTATTTTATAATTAGTTGATTTTAAAAAATAAAAATATTATAGTTGAGTATTTTTTTTTTTGTAGGTACTGCTTAAATCTTAAATGAAATTGTTCAGTGTTGCGATATATTATACTTAGGTAAGTAACTAACCTAAATTAATTAATGATAAAAAATATACAGGTGTCTAGTTCAAGTGTTAAAAATTAGAAATAATATATTATTTTTTTATCTGAACATTTTTAATTAAATAAGCTGTTTATCATCCACGTTAATTTGAAAAAAAAAAAAAACATATTTTTCGTTTAATCCAAGTATAAAATATAATAATATGATTAGCATTGCGTAGATAAAATTGCAATGCAAGCACACAACGAGTTTTGTCTCACATTTTCGTTAATATAATCCCCGGCCTGTATACTGATTGCGACTCCACACGGCTTTATTGTTGTTGAATTACCTACAATTTTTTTTGTTTTTTACCTACTTAAAAAAAATCCTTTATACGAACGAAACAATGTAAAATAATTATAATATTATTATTAATATTACTATTATATTGTTTATGACTGAGCGGTTATTACGTTTTATCAAATTTTTACTATTTTTATATTACCTAGCTTAATATTTCAGATAATAGATAATAGCGTTTAGATTAAAACCATCATGTTATAAATTATACGCGGCGTTCACCCGTTTATCCGATATGAAATTCGGCCTGGTTTATTCCTATGTATAAAAAGTATAAAGGGGTTCACGTGCTGATCAAAATGTAAAGGATAAAATGTTCTAGGCAGGTAAATATTCTACGCGTACAACAATCAAACCACATGTATATCAATAATATTGAATATAATACCGTTATCGAGCCTTTTTTAGCGTGTTTACCAACTAATAATGTGTTCCGAGAAAAAGGAAAATGATCAAGGAATTGAACCGCAGTTGAGAAAAAAGTGCTTCAAATAAAATACTGACGTGCAGAAATTCCGTACGTTTTAAAGTAAAAGAAACGCGTGAAAAAATCTGAGCGTTTTACCAACTGAAAAATTGTATCTGAGGGCGAAAAAAACACATCTCAGTAAAACTAATATACCTAGTCTCTTGGCTACACATTCAGAATTTAAAATACCTATAACGTGAACTATAATAATTCATGTAAATTTACTGTATCATTTTGTCACATTGAATCATATATAGTCATGTAAAATGATCGTCTTGTGTACATTAATTTATTGTTTTAAACGAGTGTGTATGTGTGCACCACAATTTAAAATGAAGACCCTAAAGGGAACCATATATAGCCGATAGATCACTGATACTATATAATTTCTATTTTGAGTTTATTAATAACAGTCGATTGATTAATTTTAATTTATCGACAGTCTACATATACATTTGGTTCAATGGATGTTAGATGGAAAACAAATTGCGCAGCACGACTAGTAATAATCAACATTAATTAAGGCAGTGTGAATGCTCCTCTTGTTAGAATATTAAAATAGGAATACAATATTGTCACGACATAGAATTAAAGTATAGTAACAGAGTACGCATTCCATACATTTATTAATATTGGTAATGGAGTAGATGAATTAGTAACGTCGATTTTATAAAATCACTCTAAAACGAAAAGACTTTATATTATGTATCTATATGAATTGCCCATCAAAGTTTGAAGTTTATGGAATCAATATTTTCATATCACAAAGGCGGTGGGGAAGGAAGGGAAGAAATCGGTTCAGTATTCAAAACAAAAAAAATCTTACAAACAATTTATTTTAAGAGGTATTTTACATATACAGAGTGTCCTACAGTGTAATCCTTATACTAATAATTCTGTCAATATCCATTTTTTTTTCATTCGAGTTCTGTGTGAGTGGGACACATATATAGATAAAAATTAAGTTTTTATATACATCCTTTAATTATTGAAAAAAAAACTTTTCAATTTTATTACTTTTCAAAATCAGATATACGTGTTTGTTAATTTAAAATTTTTAGCATTTCTTTTACAAAATGGCTACTTTGAAAATTTTTAAAAGTGGAAAAAAAAGTGTTTTTGTTTTAAGTGATTAAGGAGTTAAAATTAAAAATTAATTTTTCCCCCTTTTCCCTTTTTTCCCTTAATTATTTTTTTTAATTAATTAAAAATTAATATTTCACACAAACTCCGACAGAAAAAAAAAAAACGAATATTGAAAGAATTATCAGCATTAGGATTACACTGTATGCCAAGTGATTCATTTAAGTGGAAACACTCATTATATCGAAAAGTATTTATTTTTTTTTTCAGAATTTGTTTTCTAGAATATTCAAGAAACAAGCAGCTCTACAATTTTATATTTTTATAATTTATTTTGTTACGCTTAGTTTTGGGAGTAAAACCGTTACTTACTTATGATTTTCAAATGGTAACCTATATTTAAAAAGTTTATAAATAGATGAAGTATTAGTTAAAATAAATTTTAGTGTTGAAATTTTTGATTTCCGTCAATCCGTTGATGAGATCATTCACTTTTATATTTTGGTTGGAGAAGAGTAGTGGTGTATCATTTGTGTGGCGGTACGGAGCACGGCAAGATAATAATGCACCATTACTCTCCTCCAATCTAAAATTAAAAGTGGAATATCTCGTCAACGGCTTGACAGAAATAAAAAATTTGAACACTCAAATTTGTTTATACTAATACTTCATCTATTCATGGAACTTTTAATTCAGGTTGCTATTTGAAAATCAAAAGTAAGCAGTGGTTTACCTCCAAAAATGAGTTACAAAAAATAATATAAATATAAAATTGTGGAGCTACTTATTTCTTGAATGTTTTAAAAAACAAATTTCGAAAAAATCTAATACTTTCCGAGATAACGAATGTACCCACTTAAATGAATCACCCGGTATAATGTGGTATGTGTCATTTACGTGAACTTTGTAACGATGAAATTTAAAATTTTTTTCAACAAGGGAAAGTTCCTAAACATTTGATTATAAAGTTATATTTTAGTTTACGCTTGCATTATACATTCTTGTAGTATTATGTAATAATATAGTATAATATTTAAAAACCGGTAAACACTGCGTAAAAAGGATCAGTTTTTACTGGAGAGAATAACGGTCTATTTTAATAAAATATAATAATATATGGCTTTTTAATAGTCAAAAACGTTTTGTTTTGACTATGATTTGTTGTTTGTGATGTACGCGTCTCAACCGAATTGCACGCGTGACGTGTTAAACTATTCATTAGTCATAAAATATTATATTATTATATAGCTGTTCTAGTTTACTCTCAGAAGTTTTGCTCTTAACCAGTGTACGCGTGATCACCCTAAGTGATAAATTAAAGAGTTTCAAGTAGGTATACGAATTTTCGCGACCTATCACAATGCATCATGATGTACGCGAGTATACTCATCGCACGGGGAATTAATTAGGTAGGTATACGATTAGTTGTATTTTCTAAACACAGAATAATAGTTTATCTCTCGATCGTAATGATACGGAGTTAGTTTTATAGTAAATATGTTTCAGAAGTATCTCTCGATGTTTTTATCTCTCGATCGTAATGATACGGAGTTAGTTTTATAGTAAATATGTTTCAGAAGTTATTTCGGTCTGCAGGCCCGGTTAAGTTGTTCAATAACTTTACGAAGACGCCACACGTACTCAATCATTTTGTTGTCTTACAAACGCACAACGTTGCAAATTTGAATTCAGCAATCAGGTTTACTATAATATTCTAGAGCGCATTGGTCAATAATATTAAACTTAAAGGCACGCACATTGTCTGTGTTTTGTTCGTTGATGTTTTAGAAAAAATCAATGTTCGATATGATATGGATTTAACTTATAATTATAATCTTATAATATCAAAACTATCAGTACAAAATTTGATAAGGGATATTGTGATAACCTGCATCTTGGTTAAGTAAATTAGAATAAATATAGTATTACAATTATTCTATAATGCGTTTTTAAATCAAAATTCTGAATAGTGTTTTATAATAATAAATTTCATAATATTAATGAATAGGTATGAATAGGTCATACATTAATATTTGTGTTTTGATTTTATTTTCAAACATAGGTATCGAGTGTAGAAATAAAACGAGAATTAAGTATCGAATTATACATTTCTAGTATTGCTTATATATAATAATATAATATGTAATCTTCCTAACTTTCCATCTAAAACAGTTGCATATTCGTCCTCAGATTATCACTTTTTTTTTATGAATACATATTAATATATCGAATATGTTATAAAACATTATGGTTTTGGATTAAACTTTTGAATGACATAGTAACGGGTATCTAAATTATCTATTTAAAGGTAACACTATATTTTATAAATATATTATAATATTATCATAAAAGTCGGTACAATAATTATATTTGCCTTAGTACCTAATTCGTACAATAGAAATAAGTAGATTTATGTATTAGTTTATTTTAAATTATCTAAGTAGAGCAATACATACCTCTTCTTTTTCGCCGAGCGAGTCACCATTTTCGATTCGAAACCTTCTACCTCCCGGATCTTGACCGGACGCGTCTAATTGAGGCAACTAAAGAAAAAAAAAAATGCATACCAGTAAATTACATTGTACAAGTATGTATAATTTCATTCAGTGGCGAACTTACAATTTGAGGAGTGTGATTTATTTATATATTTATCTCCCACCTCCATTAGAAATACGAAAGTACACTACTGATACCATTTAAACAAAATATACGTTTTTATAAAGCATTATATATTAATCGTTCTCAAGTACAACAAGGATCAAATTTCAATGTATAGGTATTTTATTTTAACCTTTTTTTTTATAAATCTACAATATACGAATTTTTATAATTTACATTATTCTAAGCGTGATTCGTTTTTCGGCGTTCTTCGGAATCCAAAATAACGATCGCCGTATTTTACAGTTACATTGAATCAAAACTATTTTCCTGTACCGATGCATTTTATTTTGACAGAGTTTTTAGAGTACAGTAGTCTTTCTTGTCCATTTATGAAACAAGAGCAGTTATCAATAAATAATGCACGACTTGCAAGTGATTTTTATTTACAAACCGTATTTATTCACCATTAGTTTTATATTTTTCTTTCCAGTGTTTTATCGTTTTATTTTTTTCGGCCCATCATGTAAAATTAATGTGGCTTTTCATTCGTATCCGGAAAACGCTTCAAACTCAAAACGTTCATCACTAACTCGATCGGTGTCTCTAAACGTTTCGACAGATATCGTGAAACATTATATCCGAAACATGCAACTTTTGCTAAATGCACCATGGTATCGAATCAACACACAACCAATATATTATACTGTATACACATAGTGTAATATATAGTTGCATTGTTCGGAATCCGACTTTTTATAATCTCGGCATACAGCGCGGATTTTTTTTTCATATCCGTCATATATTTAATAACATTGCGCAGACTTTTACGATTAGGTGCTTATTATTAAAAAAAAAAAAAAAAAAAACAAGTGTTTATTTTTGATATGGAATACACTATTACATTCATACCATGAAACGTATAGGTGTCGAATCTACACAAAAGTGTAATGACTAATGGACATCTGAAAAACTACACACTTTTTGTGAAAACGAACTAAACTAATAACACGTACGACAGTAACTGACCATATTAACGTAATTCCGGTTCACAAGACGTCTTTACACTGTGTGTTTATTATCTGAATGCATATTGTACGAAATAGGACGTAATGATTTGAAAATCTTTTACTTAGATTCGTGAACTCTATGACAAAAAAAATAAATCATTTCAAAGATCTCAGAATAATAAATGAAATTGTTTTTTGACCGTTTTGAACGGGTCATTTACTTTTATCGGTTCTATAAGGTCGCGTCCGCGAAAATCGGACGAAAGCGTCCAGGTAGATTACATTCCTGAATTAAATTCCGCGAACGGAGAGAGAAATGTATTTCTTTTTTTTTTAAATGTAATTGAGAAGAATAAATAATAATAATGTGTATGCGATCACGTTATTTCGGCTAGTAAAACCAAAACTTCCATAGGTATAGGCATTTCATTTGAAACATTTCTCTAGGACACTAACAGTTTTTGTATAATTTGAAAACGCAGAAATTTGTGTAGTTATATACAGACAACGTGAAACGTGTCGAAACCAGATTTGTATATCTTAATTTTATACGTGGAGTTCACGCTTCGGAATTTTTGGATTACATATTTACATTTTTATTTATTGATTTCTAAGATCCATTGATTCCCCAGTTAAGTATAAAAGTTCCACGTAGAATTGGTTTTGGTTTTTAATGAGCTATGACTTTTTGTCAATGGCTTATAACAGTGGCCTACCTATGTTGCGAATTACGTCATGTCATCTATTCTTTATACTATTTTATTTCGCACGAAAATAACATTCTAGCAATTCACTTGAATATTTGTTATTTTAATTTAAAGGAAAACTGTTTTTCTTTCATTAGACAAAAAATAAAAAAAATATTTCGTAGAAGCCGATGATGACGGTCTTTTTTAATACAAAATGTCTGTTTTTTTTTTCTACGGCCAATCTAGTCAACTACGGATATTATCGCCGATCAATTTCCAATATGTTTCAGATCCTCGGACTTTATTATTTTTGCAACGAAAATAGCCATCGCAAAAATAACATTAAACAATAATATTGAATTTACGGATGATATTGAAAAACCTCTTGTTGGCCATTTTGATATTTTCGTGAAAATAGGTGAAATAATATTCGCCCATTTAGAGTGTCCCATTATTCCCGTAACTCGCCGGCCATATAATGTTAATAAAAACATTATAGTAAAACTTTATTAACATAATAGTTAAACTCGCTGTGGAGGCAACTAGTTCAAAACAATTTTCAACACTCACAATAATTTTTCTTGTTGTTCTTTGCATTCGATATTGACACTAAATTACTGACAACTTATTATTGAATTAAGAACAATTTTTCGGTTAGTAATATTGATTAGAATTATTTTTATCTCATACCATAAGCTATAATGCGGTTTATTTGCCCGGTGGTATTTTATTTGAAAAAAATCCTAACAGTACAATACAATTTAGAAACACTAACAAAAAATATCGATGTATCAATTTTACTTTGGTTGATTTCTGAGTTGAATTGCCTTTGGGCAAAATAACGTTACAAATAATATTCCGTTTAGAATCGTTTTTTCGTTATCAATGCTTTATGGATACACACAGTATTATATAATCTGAACTATCTTATATTATAGGATATATCCTAGGGGGTTAATAGGGAGATACTATCCGCCTATATTAGTGGCCTACATGTGAATAGTGTCAACTATTTTTTTAAATTCCTAAGGTATTGGATGATATGAGCTATTAATTAAAATAAAAAAAAAATCTATATAATGATTTTAAACAATTTTTCAACTAGAAATCTTCCATTAAATTTCATGAGCAACATATTTTCTTATATAAAAATTTGTCTAGTTGGTGAGTGGGAAAGTTTTTTTTGATTTTTCATATAGTTTTCCTAATAGCTAGGAAAATTAAAGAAAAATGCGGCAATTTACGGCTTCGTATTGAAATTTTCAATTTTGTTTTTTTTTTTTTTGTAATTCTAGTACCTAAAAATAATCGTAGAGACTATTCATTTTAACAGAATATTTATATTTATATTACATATTTTATACATGGTAAATTATTTTAAAACATTATAGCGATTTTGGAGTTATTTATAGGCTTCGAATTTAAGTTTTTATTTGGTTTTATATGAATACAGATGTGTGGTTAAACAGAAATGTTTTGTATGATTAATAGTGAACACGAGGTCCGTTATAAGTTGTACATGGTGGCCAGAAAAACAAGGATATGCTTAATAAAGTTTTTTTTTTTTTTTAATTTTGACAGAAATCATAGAAATTATGGCATATTTCAAAACATGTATAGTTGAAATCACTCAGAATCGTTTTTCGTTAGAAATGGTTTATCGTTACGTACAGATATAAATTAAATAATTTTATTTATCTTGTCTTTCCAAAATTTCACCTCTATCAACAATATCTACCTTTCAGTATTATCAGCTCTTTTAAAAAATGTGTATATCTCGTTATTATTCATCCGCACTAACAGAAATTTCGTTTACCTAACCACCGCGTGCTGCCGCTAGTCACCGGGGCGAATATTAAGAATTTTTTTAAATTTAATTTGTTTTTTTTCATATTATGTTCATACCTATATTCTTAAAGTATGAATCAACTGCACGACAATAACATTTAAATAATATCTCATACAAATAATGTGTAATGGGTCGTCCATAAATATTTAGGTATGCGATATAATATGCTGCGTTTTATGGACTACCGTACTTCCGATAGGATCTCAATGGTCAGAGGATTTCTCGGACAACAAAACGCGTACGAAAACACGACGACGCGCACATATTAATATTATTATCGGGTTTATCGGATGTTTACATACATAATATTGGCGTTTAGGTTAGACTGGCGACCACATTGCAGGAAATGTTAACAATAATTGTCATCGCACACAATTTCATCGATCTGTAATCATAATAGTTCGGAAATACATGGTGATCATGATGATCAATCTTTCGCGGAAGACGGTCGGATAAGCTACGGTACCATAATGATTTTCGTTTCGGAAAATGTAACATACACAGGAAGTTTGTTATAATTATTATTTAATTTTTGTTAGTTAAACAGGGAAATAATTTAGTTTAATCAATGCAAATATGATTATTTTAACATCATATACAGAGTGATAATATATCGTAAGACATTCATTATCTCAAAAAACATTAATTTTTTTCAGAATTTGTTTTATAGAAAATTTCAGAAACAAGCAACTCTACAATTATACATTTATTTTTTTTTTATCACCCTTATTTTTGGGTTATTAATTAAAATACGTTTTGGTATTGAAATATTTGATTTCTATCGATTACTGCCACATAAATAATGCTACGCTACTCTTCCCCGACCTAAACTTAAAAGTGGAATATCTCGTCAACAAATTAATGGAAATTAAAAAATTATAACATCAAAATTTACTATAACTAATATCTCAAAAATAAAGTTAAAAAAAAAAAACACAAATGCAAAATTATAAAACTGCTTTATTTTTTGATTTTTTATTAAAACAAATTGTGAAAAAAGTATATTCTTTCCGATATAATAAGTGTCTTACGTACATTAATTTTGAATAACTAAATTTGATTAGTCGGTGACCAATATGTTATGTATTCTTTTACCATGTACCCACGATTCAGGGGTGAAACCACCGTCTATAGACGTTTGATTTTCAAATGGTAACCTAGTTACGTAATATTCAATAGATAAAGTAATTGTTTTTAATAAGCATAGTGCTCTTTTAAAATGGCTTATTGCCAATGGATGGTCAAACCAAACCAATTAACAAACGTCATAATCCCTTATTATCCCGGTTATTATTATACAATAAATTAGTGTACACCCGAATTTTTCGCAAAATTAATAATAAACAAAAAAAGAACCGATATTGCTGATGGGTGTGCACCACTGTTGTTGGTGGAAAGTTGAGAAGATAGGATATATGGAATTATTTATATATTAATATGAACGCAACAGTAAATCATTAATAACGAAACGCAATTTTGAATGAAGTTCCGTTGTACATGTTTTAAAACTTTCATATTTTTTTGACAATTAAGTATATTTTAAAACGAACTTTTTGTAAAACTATCAAATATTTCTGCTCAACCAGGAAAATTATAAACGGGACAATAACATAAAACCAAGTAAAAACTAAAATCGATTTTGTGTTAAGTTCGGTAAAATATTTTTTGAGATTCCATGTTTTTTCGTAAAAAAAATAACTATTTATAATCACTTTAATTTTGAAATTAGTCATAACTATTTATAAATGTTTAAAATTGGACAATTCAAAAAAAAAAATAACAAAAAATTTTACATCAAAAAATTTGTTTAACTTCTTACAATAAAACTTATAATGAATCTCGTTGTAAATTTTGAAATATTTCCACTCGATCGAAATAATTTCATTCACACAAAACCAAATGATGTAAATTATAAATAAATTTGTATATTTAAAATGGTTTAAAAGCTCAAAAATCGCTAAAATTGTAGTATTTTATTATTTACCGTTTCTAGTTAATACAGTGTTAATAAAGTACTTCTGTAAAATATTATTAAAAATTAACTTCGTTCAATACACGGTCGTATTAAAATTGCATACATAAAACCCCGTTTTTTTTTTACAAATTATTAGTTTTTAATTTTATACACCTTAGGTATAAATCGTGAGGTTACGTACGAGGTTATATATCGATTACGTTATTTATTAAAGATAGTGCGATTAGAGAAAAATATTGCTCGTTTGTATTTGTATATTATTTGGCATTTAAACTCTGTAAGGATTTTATATTTTTATCCATTATTTTTATAATCACGGTCCTGGACCATTTTCTTCCAATCTGTCACTTCCAATCTCCGGATTATATTAGATTTTTACTCCAACCTAACCCATTTCCTCTTATTGTATAACGTGTCTTAGCGGCTGAAGTCGTCGTCCCTTATTTTCACTATATTCCTTATACATCAGCGGTCAATCTCATTATCATGTTGGTACATGTACATACATTTATTATTATTATTACGCATAGTGTGTATTTATTTAGTTGACAAAAAAAAAAAATGTATAGGTATATACTATAGTTATGCAAATTCGGTTTTTTTAAAAATAAAATGACTAAAATGACGCGAAAAACGCGACTCAACTTGAAATTATATTTTTTCTATATATATAAACAGTAATTGCATCGAAAAGATTTATATGCACGTCTTTAAATTTAATATAGGTCTTTTTTTTTTTTTGTATAAACAAATATATAGCGGCCGTCGTGAGCATTTCGTTAAAATCCTTTTATTCACGTATACATTATATATAAAATCCGGGAGTTTCTGTTAAGCTGCACAACAATATTATAAATTATTGTTACACATTATATCGTTTAATATCGTCGTATATTACACGGCCGACGGCCGTTAGGCTGGACAATTTTTTTTTTTCGCGTGTTTATATTTATACAATATATAGCCGTTAATGACGGCCGGGGCGCCATCTCTCGGGCGGTGACCGTCACTTCCGCACCGCGATGTGAATTCGGAAAATATGACAAAAAAAAAAAATTCGTCGGTTAACGACAGCCAGGATTAATCGCAGCGGTAAAACGATAATTATTTATCGGTGCGGGTCGGGCGTACAACAACAACAACGCCTCCCGCGAGAGAGTTAATGACGTGACGCTGCAGACGAGAAACGACGACCGCCGGTCGCTATATTATCTAAAAGGGTGTGAACTCACAACCGGGTATCGGGGGTTTTTTTTTTTTTTTTTTTTTTTTTTTTGGTGCATGGTGGAGGTAGGGAAATAAATAATGACAATAATAATAATATCGGAATTCGGCCTCGGTAAACAATAAATATAAGACCGAATAATATAATAATATATAGACGAGCCAGAACGATAATAATGATAATAATAATAATATTATGACGGCGGAGTGGTCTTTATTCTTATCTCCGACACACGCCGCCGATTCGCTGGAAATCGATAACCATTGACACACCTCGGTCGATTTTCGCACAGCCTCACTAGCTGCAACGATCTGTTGTATATTTGCCCGTCGGAAGCCGTACAAAGAAGAAACGATAACGCACATTAGATGGTACATTATCGATATAGGTATTATATTATATCCATGTGTCGGTACGTTTTGTTTGTTTGTTTTTGACAGAATATTATCGCCGTTGCCACTTTTCGCGGTACGATACGCTCCCGCGTAACGTCGATGACACTCGAAACAATATCATCGTTTAAATAATCGTTCAAGAGTCGATACTGGGATACTGATGGGGGTGTCACAGTTATAAACTTGAAGTCGGAAATTACTAGGATTACAAGGACTGTATTGTATAGTTTAGCAATTTTATAAGTGCTGAACGATAAATCATTATTAACGAAATACGATTCTGAGCGAAATCCAGTATTATTATACTACGATATTATTTCAAACAATATTGTTTGGAAATAATGTGATTTAAACTTTTTCACGTACTTTTGATTCTCGGGTTATTTGAATTTAATAGTCAATTTATTTATAACTATATAACATTCACAATATAAGTATTAGGTTATATATAAAACAAAACAAAAACAAAAAATATTTATAAATAGAATTTGCTGAGATAAGATAATAACATGTTGACTAGTGCAGTGCGCGTGGTAAACAGAATGGGTATGTACTAGTTCTGTAAGTCTTCTTCAAAGTTTTATGTCCAAGGAGCTCAGCCAATGCACTGAGTTTTTCGCTGCTCTGTGTATTGTGTTCATACTGCCTTGTAGAAGCCGGTTAGGAGAATTTTCGACGAAGTGTGTTGCAGAATAATTATAATTTGAATTCACAATACAATTTAGTAACGTTAAATTAATTTAATTTGAACGACTTCATTGTTTTGAAACACAATAAGTCCGTCGGTCGAACGAAATAGATGTTACTGTTGCGTTTTGTTAAAACAACAAAATAATGTCCATTTTTTTTTCTCTCGTAATATATTTGTACATACTGTTTATTTGTGATATATCACACTACGTAAATATAATTATTTGCTGAAGTAAAAAAAAAAAAAAAAAAAAAATTATATTTTATTTTATTTAACTTACCCGGTAACCGAGTAAAAATAGTATACTCGCGCAATTAAATAATATATAGTTTCACTCACACATAAATAAAATTCCAACATAATTATAAACACACTAAAAATCACACAACGAATAAAACGGTATACTAAATAATTAGTTTCTATTAAAAAAATGAAAAAAATAAAAATTATTTCAATTAAAAATAAATTAAATATTATTTGACTATTCTTGGTTAAAATGAAATATTATAAGAATAACCAACAAAATTCGACAATAATTTGCTATTTATTTTCTCAATTCACACTTTTTGTTTTCTTGGTTACATGAATTTAGTTTTTTTAAAAAAAAGTTTGTTATCATTTCGTTGTCAGTACAATTAATACGACAATACAAAAGGTAGCGTTTTAAATTCTAACAAAGGTTAAATTTTTAATTTGAACTCTCAGAACTTTTGAATACTCTCAGAATCGTTTTTCGAATATAATGATTTATCGTGGCTTTGGAAATATAAGACTATTATTCTTGCAGTATACCTATCCACCAGTCATAACGACTTTTATTTTTATTGTAAATGTGTAGGGTTCCGTAAACGTTAACGGTAGAAAATGTTTTAACTGTTGGGAATTTCGTTCTCGTGGAAATATAATATTTTTTTATCAACATCCATTATAATAAATAATAATAATATTGATTTCGAGTGGGGAAATTTATATTTTTTAACGACGTTATATTAATAATTTATTGCAAACGAAAAAGTGAAACAAATATATAAACATTAGAAAAACCATTATTTTTTACACGTGCTGAGGTTATTACCTCAGCACGTGTAACATAGTATCAAATATAAAATACAATTAACAGAAATTCGCTGTTATTACTATTTTCATCCTTGTTTTGATATGAATAATTATATTCGATTAAATGAATATTATGATATTTTCCATTAAAATAATATTTTCATATAATTAAGCGGTTTAGAATAGGTTTGGTTAGGTTAGAAATTATTCTTGTAAAGAAGAATGATTTTAGTTTGATTTAAAAACTGTCTTTAATTTTGTGAAAATTTGAAAGTTTAGTTTACATTTCAATAATCACCCTAACGATAAGACTTTTCTACTATTCTACTGCCCGTTTTCTATTCAAAGGAAAAGAGTACGGCCGTTTTAACTGACAAATAAGACGTTTTATACCTTAGACAAAATTATCTATGAAATTATCTATCAACACCTACCCACTGAATCAAAAATTTAAATTTCTCTCCTTTTGGATATACATTTTAAACTATCTTTTTACCAACATGTGTATTTTTATTAAATGTAGGTATACAAACCGTCATTAATAAAAATAACTTTTTGTTCAGCTTTTTCCCTTTATTTATTTTACATTTAAATTAATATATCTACAAATATATAATATATATGTTTTGCCCAGAGCACGTCCTTTTTTAAAAAAAAAGACCAACTGAATTCTACACACACACATACCTTCAAATGTTTTTTTATTATGAAATTCGTACACGTATGACTACAAAATCAGGTTGCTCAATTAGGGGATATGAATATAGATGATGTTATTGTGTTTGAATATTAAGTTTGCTCGTGAATATATTGTAATATTGACGTAGTTGAACGGAAATACCAAAACGTAAAATGAACACTATAATATTATTATAATATAATGTTCACTTTATAGTTTATAATATTATTAGAACGTTTATTTCTTCGGCGATTTGTTTTTTCGAATTATATTTTTTTTTACATGTGGGCGATTTGTTAGAATTCAGCCCTTTGAAATAAGCGTTGATAAGAGTCTACGAGTGAAACAAGTACATTATATTAAAAAATGCCTACCTATTATGAGATTTATAATTATAAAGACGAGTTAATTTGAACGTACATTGATCAACATTCAAACGTAATAAAATGTATGCTTTTTTTGCGAAATAAAATACAGGAATGGCGTACTTATCTAATTTTGGAAAATATATTACTATAACAAAGCGTGGTTGCACTTATCAGGTAACATATTTTAAATTTTTTAAAAAAAGATCTGATGCTGAAAGAACTACTGTTATGCGTGGAAAATATGGATAATGGTGGATTTTAGAAAATTTAACGAAACAAAACTGCGGGATCCTATTTGTGGTGCGTAGATCGTTTCATTATATTATATATACAAAATATACAAAAAAAAAAACGTTTAAGAAGCGTCTTCAAGAACCCGCGGCCACTATTTAGATATGTATCTGCCCGCGTGTCCTGTGTCCCAATGATTTACGGTTCTAGTGCAAACCATCAATCGTCGAAGTAGAACACGAGCGTGTGCGCAAACAAAAAATATACACCCCCAAATACCTACGAGATAATATAGAAGCGGACATTTTCAGCGAGAATTCTCCTGCACATTAACTCCTGTCCATTACAACATGCGCGGGTGGCGAAAAATCTTCAAAAACTACGATCTCACATCGCCTTTATATTCTTGTACTTAAACCGATAAGGTATAATTGTAGGACTCCGCCTGTACCTCTGGTCTTATTTTATCTAAATCGAAATTGTGCCGAGAAAAATGTGCGTCATTCATAAAATATTTGACAAACAGTATTTACATCTCCTGATGTTATACTCGTAGTTTAAATTATACTATAATATGATTTCAAACGCCTCGTGATTTTTACATAAGGTTTTCATTATCAATTTTTTTTTTTCTATATAATGTTTATGAACATATTGTGTATTTCTGTCAAATTTTCGCCAAAAATAGTTACTATTGTACTGTAATGTGTTTCTTATATTATTACGGAATTTTGTAAAACTTAATTTAGTATAGTATGGTTTCTTTGTGTAAAAAATTATTTTTTGTAATTATCATACTATTATAATAATTATTAATTATAAAACGTATAGAACTTTATCATAATTATTTTAGAACAAAATATCAACTGAGAAACATATTACATCTTTATTTAAAATTTACAGGAACTGTTAATATTTATTTACATTTTAAATAAATTTTTGGAAACACTTTGGTGTAGGTATGGTGTGCACTAATATATCATTTTCCCATGTCTTTTGGGCACATTTAATAAATCCCTCTAAACCAAATAAGCTCAATTTGGGAATTAGAGTTACTTTTTAAGTGGATTGAAGTGATACAATTTTAGTTGATTTATAGTATATATTTCACCATGTTTTTACGTGATAATGATGTTGTTTTATATTTGTACATCAGTGATGAAGTATTGTATGCATATGTTATTGCAACCATATCTCTAAACATTTGTATGTTTAACTTTGTGTCCACAGAATGTATTAGGTTTTAAATAACTTTACAGAGTGATTGTAACGAAAAGGAGTTGTCTACTGGAAATTTTGACCCTATTGACGAATCTTTGCTGCTGCTTACCAGTTTATTTTTACACCGAACTGAAAATTTAAACTAACATTCTCGGAGCAACCTCATTAAGAAATTAAACGGATGTTCGCACTCGAATTTCGGACTTTAAAGTTCGCTTGTTTACACGTAAAAATATCAAATCGTTGATTGTTTTGTTTAAACAACAAAAAAACTTCGTTAATGATATATCTAACGAAAATTTACTATTTTCCACGGTTGCAACTTAAAATTTGATAAGTATTTGAAAATTACAAAATTCCATAAATTCAGTAGAGTGTATTGCAATTAAAATAATAATTTTTGTTATGTTATAATAATAGGTATATTTAATTATTTGTAAGGATATTATTCATGAGTCGAGTTAATTTCGAGTGACTGATGGCCCTACCTAACAACATATAATAAATTACCAAGTATTCTACCCCTGGAGTTCATAATAATTATAATAATTGACGCTATATTTTATTTACACGGTCAGCGTAATATTAATGATATTTAAAAAAAAAAAATACATTTAGAGATTATATCATTTTTTCCTTTTTTTTTTTAGTGTACAATATTTTTTAGGCAAGTTTTTATTTTTCTCGATTTCGTTAATTATTATTTCGTTATTGACTAATCATATCAGTATAAACTACTAAAAAGATACAATAGCTAGGTACTGTATTGTTTAATAATAATAAGTACTTTTTTACAATTTTCACTAAATTATGAAACGTTTAACACACACATCGGAAAAAGAATAGCACCTGTGTAGTTATACACGTTTATACATATTATTACATACGAGGATAACATGGTTTAGTTATTGTATATCATTATATATATGTCATTCATTTTAATTATTTCCCTATTAAATGTTTATAAACTAGTATTCATTTTTTAGCTCTATTTCTTATCTATATGTAATATTTTTTTTTTTTTTAAAAAAAGTAATTAAAGTAATTAGTAAATTGCCTATTCCATATAACCGTTGATTTCGACTCATTGATGAATTCGAATTTCCTTTTTGAAATCTAGACTGGGTGAGTCCATATCGTCAGGGAATCAAAATCTACTACAAAGTTAGTTTATGATTACCTTATAACTGATCAATAAATATTAAAACACAAATATGAATCCATCTAATATTATCATGGAATAAATAAGCAATATTATACAATATATTGTATAATATATATATAATAATATTATACCTATAATTAATAGTTACAATACATCTATATAGTGATAGGTATCTCGTTGTCATAAATCTATTGATGGAAATCTATACGTATCGGTCTTTTTCCCGGTACATGCCTCTGACTCTCCAGAAAATGATACCGATCGGAAATATCGCATCTGTTTAAAATTAGCATGAAAAAATCGGAATATTTTATTAAACTTAAAAAAAAAATGGAATTTTTTTAAGAATTTAGAAAAAATATTCAAATAAATATCATTAGTTAAAAAATCCGCATTTTATTATGTTATTATGATAAAATCTAAACATTTTTAATAATTAAAAAAGTATATTTCCAGAAAAAACATTAGTAAACTATAGGTAATAACTTCTTCATTACATTCAGTATATAAAGTTTAAAATGAACGAATTTTTCGAATGAAATAAATTATAGACATTTTAAATAAATTTATAATTAAAATATTAATATAATGGTCTAAAACTGGGCATATTTATACTTAATTTTTATATTATTCTTATCATTTTGGGTTTTTTATTATGCTACCAATTTAATTAGATTTGCTAATATAATTAATTCATTGAATGATGTATAATTTAAAAATTGTTTTTTTAACTAGTTAGGTATACCAAAATTAGGTTACAAAAAATTACAATGATGTTTATTATGGTATTGAAAATACTTCTAAAATTATTATTTGTTTAAAATAAAAGTTGTCAAAGTGTCCTACATATTATACAAAATGTAAAATTATTTAATTTTATACGTTAGAAAAATTTTTCCCTATTCAATAAAAATTTATCAGTGATACAGGCATATGAACAAGTATTTCATTTTTTATAATAAATACGTGATAAACCAAAACCTAAATTGAATAACTAGGTTAATCAATAAATGTATTATTTGCAAGTTTTTAAATATTGTTTTTATATTATCAAATCGAATAGATTATCCAAACTAGTAGGTATGTAATCGATATTTTTCAGCGATAAAAAAAAAATACTGCATAATTTCTGTCTTTTTTTTTGGGGTTTTTTTTTTTTTTTATCAATATATGCTTTTGTGGAATATTAGCTGAAAGGTCATAAATACTCGAATATTGCATGCGAACAGCTATTTCATAAAATAGAATTTTAATAGATAGTCTGTTACTGTTACTACGCCATTACATATAAAAATATATCATATCGTGTACATACAGTCTTCTATTTATTATAGTATAGAATAAAAAATTATTGTTATTATTATAATATAATTTTATGTTTTCCGACCTAGAAGTCGTCCAGACCTCTCGAATGGAAGAAGAGAGGTGTGAAATAAAAAAAATAAAATCAAAAAAAAAAAACTTATACCTACAAAAATATCAATTTCAACCATCAAAATACTAAATAGTTAACAATAATGAAAGTAATAGTTGTTAAATCGTATAATTTATATTGTATTTTTATTTATTTATGCACAGTTAAACAACCACTGTTATAGGTAATTTAATAAATACCAGTAAGCAACGATCGACCATTACTAACGAAAAAACGATTCTGAGCGCAGTTCAGTTGATAGTGATGCTTTGTTAAATGGTTATATGGTAAAATAGTTAAATATGCATTATATATTTTTTTTAATAATATTTGTTTAAAATTGTATCGATTTTCCCATTTTCCCATTTTTTTTACAGGACATGCTAAGAAAACCCTTGAAAACATCGAAAAAAACCTCCCTAAAGTACCTTCCCAATCAGATTTATATTTTTTTTACAGGACATTTGCTAAGAAAACCCTTGAAAACATCGAAATAAACCTCCCTAAAGTACCTTCCCAATCAGATTTATTTCCAGAAAAGTGCTATCATTAAAAATCAGAGTGAAATTGCTGGTAGAAAATTTGTACACAGGAAAATAAGGCCATAATATTTTTTTCCTAATACTTATAATTCGTACATTTTCCGTTTTTTTGACATTTTATCTCGGTTTTTCTCAATTATGAATACCGATTAAAAAAAATAAAAATAATCTCCCTAAACCAAGGAGATAAAATTTCCTTTCAGAAAATTATCTACGCTTGATACACGGGAGTAGGATTTCTGGTAGAAAAGTTTGCACAACAAATCGAGTGGTATTTTTCAATTAAAATCGTCCAAGCGAGCAATAGCTCTAGGTCTCTAGGTACAACTGAAATGCATTTGTTTTTTTTCCTATTTAGGTAAAAGGGAAATTAAGTGCAAAAAGTTTCTTTTCAAACACCGAGTTTGAACCCACGTGATTTCTAGTATGACAAAACGTATTCATGACCATTTTACTACAACAAACGTATAGGCAAGTAGACAATATAGAGTTATTTAACATACATATGTAATATTTATGCACACATAACATAATATCTGAACTTCAAAAAGCTATAATTTCGAAACTTAGTCAGTCCGCTAAATTCTGACTTTACCATCCTTCTTAAATCGGCGATACACATATGTTCGAAAAAAAAAAAATTGAAATATTAAATTTGATCCACATAATTTTTGACTCAACAATTTTCGTCAAAATGTAGTATCATTTTGAAACAGTGGTGTGGAATAAAACAAGATGGGAAATACGGCTATACAACTAAATTAATATTAAATCAATCTTTCATTCGTTTAAAATATGTTTACGTTTCAAATTCAATGAAAATCCTATCGTATGGAAGTTCATTTACATTTTGTATAAAAAATATTAATAACAATCAATCAAATGTACCCAAGTTAGTGGATCCGAATTCTGTGTGTGGATATGTACACAATACAATTCTAAGAAATTAAATTTCAAACAGTAGGTACCAATGTCCTACTATTTTTGTCACGGTTTTTTTAAAGTGTTTCTTGAACTATCGTAAAATTCGAAAAAAAAATCAATTCTGAAGTACTATCTGTGTTAATTATTCCGTCTATAGGAAACATTAAATCATTTTTATTACTGTAAAAATTAGTTTTTTTCCAAAGAAAAATTACTTTCGATCGCGTTCAGATCGCGATTTGAATCGCGTTCAGATTAGAATTTCGAAATCGAATAATAATTATACCGTAAAACGAGTTATTACATATGAATTACAAGTATATTATTTTACTGCATTATTGCAGAACTATACTATTATATTTCTTTTTAAATAATAAAAAAAAGGCACCCACACTTAAACATTATCTGAATTTTTCTTACATAAATCTTGCTTCCTTTTAAATTTAATAAAGCCCATCTAATAGCCTCATTCATTTCCCCCTATAAATATGCCACTGAGTATGAACGATCAATGTGATAAAAATATAAGTTAATATCCTAATAATTGATTTAAATTCAATGTTAACTTGCAGATTAATAAACTGTACTCATTAATCATACATTTCTAAATATTAAATATATAAAGTTCACTTAACAGACATTTTGATAAAGAGCAATATAAGAGGAATCAAACATTAAATTGAAAAGGACCGAACGACTCAATGCCTCAAAGTGAACTCAGTGGTTAGCAGTTATGCATGCTCAATGTTAATAATGAAAGATGGAGAAGAATAAAATACATTAAAATAATACTATAAACATATCTACTCCGTAAAGCACACATTCAGCTTTTAAATTATTTTAAATTTAATTAACTATTTGTGGAACGTATAAAAGTGAAGAATCTATCATTATTCTTATATCCACTACAATAATTGTTAACATAAATGTCACGTGTAAATAATGTGGTGTAAAATTTACAAAAGGTATTAAATATAAAATATATGATATTTGTACTAATTCGTATACCAAAATTATATTTATTGTTTAGTTTGCATGTTAGCTTAATTGAGCCCAGTTTTAGAAACCTGAAGAAATCCGAAAAAATTAGTTTTTTCATTTCCCCTCTCCTTATAAACAGAAATATTATCTACCTAAAATGTTTAGAAACGGTAAGAATATAGTAATATAAAATAAATATGATATGTAAAACATAAATAGGAGACTGCAGGCTCCGAGGGTCAGTGGTAAATCTGTTGAGCTCAACAGCCACCTATACAAAAACAACTAGGCACCTATAAAATATCAATGTTTTTCGCCTTCGATTCCGGTTAAGTCGAGCAAATGAAACGAATTGACGAAATAAAATAAAACGTATGAAACGGGTGTGCGAATAGAAAATGATAAAAGCGCTTATAAAAATCACTTAAGACAGTTATGTACTTAAACATTTTTAACAGACTATAATATTATTATTTATATATATAATGTGAGGACTTTCAATACAAAAACCGAACATTGGTGTTTTCAAAGCAAATTAAATTTACTCGTACAGTCCTACGATTTTGTTGTCGCGGCTTCGTGGGTCTTTTCATCATCGATTTTGGACAAAAAGTGTCAACGGGAACAATGTGCAGTGGTCGCTATACAATTTAAAAAATCTACCGTAGGTTTACCAACGAAATTGAATCGCGAATCTCATAGTTTCTCTACTTTGTGCTTCTCGTCCACCAGTTATGTTTACCAATTATTCCTCTATATCATTATTTCTCCGCGTTATAAATGTCCCAAATAAATTCCGTGCGCATTGTCGACTACAATGAACATAAATGAACATATAAAATACACGTCTGTTGGCCGGTTCAAACAGAAATAAAAGGCGTAATAATAATTGACAATATAGTAATACAATGTTGAATGTTATCGTGTTATCGTCATTTAAGCGTTATTGTATTTCCCGATGTAAATGCTACAATACTGCTAAAAATATCTTCTTACACTAAACAATGCTTCTACTGCCAATGAAGTTATCGAACAATAAAATGTATACCTAGTATCTACTAAACCATAAAATACCACTACATATACATATTTAATACTTGTTTGGGGTGTGACGATTAGGTTCAGGGGAGGAAATACACCTCTCCCTTTCCTCCCATGACTACAGGCGTGATTACAACATAATCATTTTGTTATGTACTTTAATTTTATTCGTTT
Source organism: Cinara cedri (assembly GCA_902439185.1). Classification (NCBI taxonomy): domain Eukaryota; kingdom Metazoa; phylum Arthropoda; class Insecta; order Hemiptera; family Aphididae; genus Cinara; species Cinara cedri. The sequence goes on from CABPRJ010001429.1 coordinate 1,180,157, forward strand.
AAACCCGACTCTGATAAAGTTATAATTTATTATTATTTTAGTGTAGTATTATGTAAAATACAAATGTGTTTTGTCAAAAATTAATTCACTTACCAATTCAACGGATCCGTAATGACGCCTGCTAAACACACCGCGCCGTGATATGAGATCATTAGATGACGATCTGAAAAGTGAAAATAAACGTTTTTAATTAAAATTTTCAAGTAGGTAAAATAGGGTATACAATTTATATTTTTGTTAGTTTCATTTTTTGGACAATTTTGAATATAACCTCATTTGTCATGTTTGCAAATATTTTTTTTTAATGATATAGGTATGTACATTAATTTGAAACGTAATTAATACAAGAACTACTACAGCAAAAGTAATAACTATAGGTGTCTTAGAGTTGATTTTTTAAAATGATAATTATCGAGGATTTTTAAGTTGCAGTTTTAATATTAGGTTTAAAATATATGATTCAGGCAGTTTAAATTTAAAAACGTTAGTGGAGGTACAATATATTGAAAGGTAGAGTTTAAACATCAGAATATGATTTGAAGTTTTATGACTACGGTATTATTAAGTAATTTTAAATTTGATTATACAGTTCTGACAGTTTAGAGAGGAATATCTATAAGATTGTAAATTTCAAATATTTCAAATGATTTGAATAATGTCTAGTTATTAAATTTAAAATACTAGTCGAGTTAGTAATTAGATATTTAATTAGATATTGTGAGAGAGTATCTTAATTTTGTAGCTGAAGATTATGTACTTATTTCCGTAGTTTACCGTTAAAATAACAGATAACTAAACGGTGGCCGATCCAAGATTAAAAATTGGGAGGGAGGAGATTTCTAAAATGTATATAAGGCACATATTTTTGATGATACCATGCCTAAAGTAAATTGGAGCTGTAGGTATATTTGGAAGTGAACTGGTAGGGGCGATCCTATTTATATTGAGCACGTTCAAGACATAACAGATCTTAGAGATGCTAAATAACAACACTGTACTAAAAAGTGGATCAAAAATGGGGAATGTACAAAGTTCGAATACAATTGACAGAGGTAAAAAAATGTGGTGTTCCGTTTAATAAAACTCAAAACTTTTAGAGTTTCAACTCGTGATGGTGAAAGGAGAATGTTCAGGAGTAGAAAATACTGAGATCATTATTGATAATGGAAACCTGATGTAAATGAAACTTATGAATACGTAGGGGTAGAGTATAGGATTTCTGGATCTGAAAAAGGAAATAATATTGCATTTATCAATTTATTATGGATTTAATCTTTTGTCAGTTTAATTCATCAATAGAATAAGGCAGTCAACAGGGTTATCAATTGTATGAACTATTCTTATACCGTTGACTTTTAGAAGGTAGTTAGCTTTCTTAAGATAACTGTTAATAAAGTTTACACAGAAGTGAACCGAGGAGGACATAATAATGTCTACTTTGCAGGATCGTAAAAGTTCCATTAATCAGTTTTTGTGATATTTAAAAATTAAATAAAAAGCATAAACTACACAAGGTCGAAAAACCCTTTATTCTGTATTATTATATAAAATATTGAATAATTGTATATATATATATATACTTACGAATAATCTCCGTTTTCCCAATATTGGACGAAAATTGAACAAATTAATAACTTTAATATATTATATTTATAAAACGCTATAAGACTGTTGCAGCTGTCGGACTAATTTGTTATGATCTTTTTCCATAAATTTTCGATAAAATGATTTATTATAAAACAAAATAGCGCACTATTTTTACTGTACTAACTTATTTACATAATTTTACTTTTAAAATAAAATATGATGAAAATAAGAGTAGACAGATAACAGTTGTAAAACAATTTATCGGAAAAGTTTTTTTCTAATAACTATTTGTTTGTCCAACTCCCACACGGTTATTTTTTTCTTTTTTAACACCTTTGGGGTGAACATAATACTGTCCTTTTTGGAATATTATACCTATTTTCACATGACGTCAGTTTTTAATATTGTTTTAATAACTCAAATCATTTATTATTTTTAAATTACAGATGTTTCTATTTTCTATAAATGTAATATACGGTGCACGGGCACATTGTGTACGGTTTCCCTAAAAGGATTAAATTTTTTAATTTATTGTATGCAAACAAATAATACTCTTTTAAAATTTTTGATAAAAAAAAAAAAAAAATACTACAAAACAACTACAGTATTATGAAAATACAAAGTGTGAGTTTGAATTATCGTTAATCTTGAGATGTCTAAATTGGTTCGTTAGTTTCGTTTACTTTGTGGAAAAAATTGAAGTAAAGAATACAATTTGGGATCTAGTATGTCCATAAAAACTTTTAAGTTCTGCTACTGTATAAAGTATAGACTTTATATATACTTATAATCACATGATTTAACACTCTTAAAAATACTATTTGCTACTGTACACTGGTTTAGCGCAGTGATAACTCTAGTGCTGTACTAAACCATTATAACATTATTTTTTAATTATTATAAGAACATGTTACATTAAATATTTTATAACCATAATAATATTGTATAGCTCCTAAAATAATTTATACCTTATTTTATATTCTGAGGGCCGGAAACGTATTGGTTTTAGTATAATCTATGTGGTTTTTTTTCTGTCTTTTCGGACAGGAAACTGGCTCAATTTAAAAAATCTCAAAGGAACTTTTGAATTGCATTTTTTTCTAGCTAATGCATTAGTGAGGTAATTTTGTAATTTTTCAAGGAGTTTTCAAAATAATTAGAAAAAACAGAAAAGAAAATTATAGGTAGAACGACAAATATTTATGACACCGATTTCAATGCTATTAATTTGTACGTACGATGTTTTCTACCAGAAATATTGCTCTAATAGAAATATTATAAAATACGTTTTTTGTTTAATTTTTAATTTAGTTAATGAATAAAAAAAATATTTTTTTGTTGTAGTTTTCTCACTAATTGTACAAAACCAAAAAAAAATTATAGAGAACGAGAAAATTTTTGAAACAATAGTTTTATAATTTTCAATTATGTTTTTTAGTTGTAATTCAGTTAAAAATATGTATAGACACTTTAAATTTTGGTAACAAATTTTAATTATCTTTTCTACACATAGTGAAATTTTAAAAACCTTTAAGCTATTTTTGAGGTATTTATAGGATTCGTTTGCTAATTTGTTCACATAAATTTTATTTGATAAGTACCACGTGAATATCATTGTTCATAGTTTAACTTAACAGAAATGCTTGAAAACTTAATAGAAAGTTCATTATAAATTGTTCTTATCGGTAAAAAAAAAATAGACTGCAGTGCAAAAATTTTTTTTTTTATGAAGGTCAATTTATGAATAAATCTGTAAAGATGTTGGCCTTTCAAATCATATTTAGATGTTATTATGTATCCTACCTTATCAATTCCCATATACAGGAGTAGCATACCCATCAGCAGTATCGGATCTTTTTTTTGTTAACCTTATTTTCAAGAGTGAAATGACTGTTTTGGATTAGATAGTAGCGTTACCACGTTCACCTAACGTATCATTTTTTCCTCTTTCGTTTTTATTCCAAGGAAACGATGTTAGCTATACTTTTTTTCACTATCTATACATCTCCCAATCTAATCTATTCCCTGATTTATTTCACATATTATTCTCATATTAAGTCCCCTTTCCTTTGGATTACTTCAGTTTTATTTTCAACCCAACAAAACCTGGTTACACTACACATTTGCCTCAATATGTTAATTTTTGATATTTTTCTAGTTTTATTTTTTATTAATTAACGTTAAATAATTATTCAACGTTCATCAAATGCAGTAACCGTAGTACTATTATCGTTATCCTCATAACAGTTGTATTAAATAATATAAAAATAATAATATATAGGTTCTTTTTTGACCTTAATGACACTATTATTTATATCACGCAACACTTGTCGCTTTCTTTCATTGGCTTATCTTCATCCAGCCCCACATATCCATAATAACCTATAGGTTACATATTTATGTACTAAATATAATCTTATATATATATATATACCAAATCAATTATCGTTAGGAGTTTGTTAATTGTGAAGTATTACAGAATATTATTTACCATTGGTTAGTCTGATTATCACAATAATATTTTATTAAATAGTTCTAAACGATATTTCATTCAATAGTGTAAAATAAAAATGTTTCTTTCCAATATTGGGCATTTGCATGTGGCTGTGAAATCCTTACACGATATTCGCACATATTGTGTAAAGCCTCGCAAATGCACGAAAACGAGCAGTCAAAAGGAAATATCGAGTTCACGCTTATATGAACTCGTACGGTTATATAACTTAACAAATAATATAGAAATACAGAAATAAATTTAAATTTTCCATGTGAATAAATGTCATAAAATATACTATAATATATTATATACTCAATAAAATTCTGAATGTCCTTAAGGATTTACATTTAGATGGACTCCGGGGAGGAAAAGTACCTATATATTTTACCATTATGTTTGAATTTTTTGCATTATTTATATGCATTATGCAAACCTCTTGATATTATGATATCACAAATTATAAAAAGTTGATATTGTGGCCAATTTAGTTTGTATACTGTAAGCACCGATGAATCATTTAAAAAAATTGTTTAACAATCATTAAACAGAATCGTTTTCCGTTTACAATGTTTAATCAATAGAACCTCTTCACAACGGTTTATTATATACAATGTTAGGATATACGAGTTACAATATATGTAATAAATTAGTATAAAAAAAAATTGCATCAAAAAAATTATATCAGTCACAAAAATTGAATTAAACATATAAATCGGAACAATAGAAAATGATCGAATAAGCAGACAATTTTTTAAACATTTATATTTTTATTGGATTTATATATATATATATATATATATACATTATATAATTATAATTAATATCATTCACATTTATAAAATGATTAGTTTATGAGAAAAAAACATTATTTTAAATACTGAGAGAAAACTGTTTACTAAAATAAATAGAAAGAATCAATAGAAATAAAGTGCTACAAATTCACCAAGACAAACTTGAAAACCCTAGATTGAATTCAATTACGTTTTTCCATCCAGGAGATAAGAAAATCAAGCCTGGTAAGAAGATTGTAAAAGAAAATTCCAGGAGAAAGTAACAGCATATAACTTAGTTCGTATGTAACTCCCTTCCAGGAATGACCCTTTCAAGGAAAATATGGTTAATGATAGTTAACTGAATAAGAACAAAATAAGGACATTGCGGTGAACTTGGACATAAATGAGCACACAGAGATAACCTGGAGTGTGACCTGGAGTAAAAAATGGAACTGACAGGGAAAAAAAGTCTTCTGAAAAATTGCTAATTTTTTAAATTTCTTTGGTCACCCAAGAAGAGACTACAACAATCCCGAAGGCAATACAATGAGTTCATAAAAATCGGATAGAATACATAGAAATGGGATTAGAAATTGATATTTTACTTGTCATAGCAACCATAATTTCATTGTAACTACGTATTGATACTTTTCATATTTATATTTGTTAGTTTATTCCCTATTAGGCTACTATACATCATCTATCTATGTCATACAACATGTCGATATGTACCGAGAATCGTTATCGGTATAAAAAAAAAGTTTGTGTATCGAGATGGACTATCTATATACAGATGGTATTTTTCTGTTCCAAGCAATGTTATATTCGTATTAATATATCTGTTGTGCTACTTTATTCAAACGGTTATTTACACAACTATTGATATTTTGCATAAGATTCGGCGATTGTTCTGAGGTGGGTGGATGTAACTGTTAACTAGTATTTAGACAAAAGCAGCTATAGTTATTTAACTCAAATATTAGCTGTAGTATTAGGTTAATATAGTTACATGCGTACCCATATTAAAATAATCAAGGCGCTAACCATCATGTACTCTGTGCATTTATAAGTAGGTATGCTGTTTGACAATAAATACAATTTTGTTCTTAACATAATACTTATTTTATTAAACTCGCGTTAATAAAAATGTATAATGATAAAATAATATAAAATTATGTTCAAACTATACGACGAAATTGTATGTAAATTATATTAAGTTTCTAACTTCTAAGTTTTGCAATGTTAGAGAATAATAATTCAATTATTGTTTCCTAAAAAACTATGAACAACATAGGTATGTCACCGACGACAGGTAAATTTCGTTTCGTTTAAATTTGTTATCAAGGTATTTCATATTTATGTATTGTAATACGAGTATTTACTATAATGTATATTTATACAGGTATTCGATTCTGAGCGAAGCGAATATATTGGTTTTACTATGATGTGTGCTTTTATTTTTTTTTTGGTCTGTGAAAAATTTTTCGAAAAGAAATCTGGCTCCAATATACATAGTGTAATATCTTTTCTGAAAAGAAATTTTATTTAGTTGGTGCGTTAGAAAAATTATTAAAATTATTTTATATTATTCATATGTTTGTTTCATTAATAAGAAATTATCATATCATAAAAATATGTGACCGTCGTACATGTTCTTTAGTTGCGCGTTAAAAAAATACGTTTGCTTTTATTTTGATATATCAGTTGAAAACTATAATTAAAACTTCATCCTGAATACCTTTAACCACTCCAGCTCAAGTTGACTTGGTTTATCACTATAACGATGATGGATAATGAACTCCAAGGACTCTTAAAAATATTTTCCGCGTCAAAATATATTCGTGACATTTTCTTTAAGAGTGTTCATAAATAATTGTTCCTGTTACATTTTCAGCAGCTAAATATTATCGTCATCATTAAAAACCATCTGATAATCATATATACGCGCCGCATTACTTCGCGCGATACATCAAACAGACGAAATAATAAATTACACAGTAATATACATTGAAAAATAAAACTGTAATGTGTTGACCATGTTTATATTTAATATTTAAAAATGTATTATAGGATAATATTATAATATTCATTCGAACTGAACGACTTTACTTCCATTACAATTTCATATGTTTAAATCGTTTCGGATAAAGTTAACGACGCGAAAAGACTTATCTCTTTCTTTATTATATTAAGTTGAGAATTGAGTATCTATTAAGATTTGTCTCATACATTAATAACAATGTTTTTAGAGTTACAAAACGTAAAATAGCATTAAATACAGATGAGATTATTAGAATTGTACACTAGTAAACATTATGGTTGACAAATAAAAGAATAAATGTAGGAAAAACTTTACTAATGATATACGATTTAATTTAAGAGATTTGAAACTCAATTAGAATACGGTTCCTGAACCTACTATTTTATCTCTGAAGGCTCAAGGAAAACGATTATAAAAGCTGTTAATGATTCTTTCGTTAAAACTGTTGAAATAATTGAAATTTCAAGCAATTTATAATAGACATAATAAACTGAAAACGATTTTGTTAAATTCGAAATCAGTAAAAATTAAAAATAAAAGATTTTCTCGTGATTGTTGTTTATACACACTCTGCCCTAACCTTGACATGATAAAAAAAAATACGAAAATTATTAAAGTTTGGACGTCTATGATTGCTTAGAATTTTCGGTATTAATTATTTATAAAATAAAATAAAATATATTTATTGTAATGATTATAGTGACAAAAATGTCGACTATATTTTATCGTAAAATGTCTTTTTATATAATTTTAAGCTTAAAAAATAAACAACGATTTATAAGGTATATGGAGTTAATAACAATAATAAAATAAAAATAGAGTTCATTCATCGGTTGATATTTTATTCGGTTCAGTTTACAAATGTTCATATATAGTTTTAAAACGGTTTGAAAATAAAATAAATTTCATATGAAAACAATAATTATTGTTGTATTTTTATTGTGTAGATTTGAAATATTATAACCACTTTTGTAGAGGGTTTTTTTAAATATTGATCATGATATTAAAATCGTTATAAAGTATTAGCAAATTTTCTGAAAAGAAATATGACTGAGAAGGTACTTTAAGGAAGTTATTTATTGATTTTTACAGGAGTTTTCTCATCAAAAGTGAAAACCGAAAAAAAAACGGGAAAATTTAAGAAATGTAGGTATTAGTTAAAAATATTATGACCTTTTTTTTCTTGTGAACAACTTTTCTACCAGTAACTTTGTTCCGATTTGCAATGATAATAATTTTTTGAAACGAAATCTGACTGGAAAGATACCTTAGGGAGGTCATTTTTCGATTTCCCCAAGATTTTTCACAGCAAATGTGAAAAACCGGGAAAAGGAAAAATCGGTAAATTAAACAAATATTGTTAAAGAAAATACAAAATGCCTATTTAATTATTTTATCGAAATATGATATATATTTTGTTGACAAAGCATTACTATCGACCGAACGCTACTCAGAATAGTTTTTTCGTAAGAAATGGTTTATCTTTGATTACAGGTATACATTAAATTATCTATAACAGTGGCTGCACCCGTCTCCATTATCTTAGGGCAGTGTTTTTTTATGTTATGAATAAAACGTATTTAGGTATTTTTTGTCTCAGGTAAAAAAATAACTGCTCTCACCTTTAGCAATATATATATATATAGTAAAACAAACGAAAAAAAAAAAAACATTACAGTTAAAATAGTATATTATAATGTATAATAATTGTATTATTATTATTTTTAACAAGCCAAATACGATGTATAATAATAAAAACGGCCTTCAAGAAAAAAAAAAAAAGAGAGATTCGTTTAAGATAAAAATAATTGCATCACAATATTATTGTAAGCATTCTATGTATTATCTAATCGCGAACCATCGTTTTCCGAGACAATATTATAATATAATTGAACTTCTAAGAAGAATTAAAAACATCACATTTGTTTGACCCGATATGTATTGTTCGGTGTTAGTCGCTATCTGCTAAACCATTGCTATCAATCTCTCTTTTTTTTCTTCAATTAAACTGTTTTAGATATACATACATTCGCACGAATAAAAGACTTTTTACCACTGGTGTTCTCATCGGTTCGTTTGAGTGTACTATAATATTATTCTAACATTTATGAACCTTAAGCATGGTATTTTATAACATTCGTGTACCATTATTGTACAACAATAAAAATAAAACATTCTAAATATATAAAAAAAAAAAGGACGGACATACTTCACACGTGAGTGCAGTCACTGTTATGGGTGGGAATTTGACAAGGTAGGAAATTTAATGTACATGTATGTACAAGCAACAATAAACCATTGCTAATGAAAAAACAATTCTGAGCGGAGTTGAGTTGATAGTGCCGCTTTGTCAACAATAAATGGTATATGTCATATAGTGGTAAAATGATTAAAACAATGCGCGTTTCCGTGACAACAATAATTGTTTAAAAAAAATTAATAAAATAATAAAAACAAAAAAATAAATAAAAATGGTTGTCAATGACAACCTTATTTTTAATCTTTCAATAATTTTTAACCTAGAGAGCGAGGTTTTCCTCAATATCTTGAATAATCATGCAAATATCAAAAAAACGGCCTGTTTAAAGTGCCACCTAAAGAACATTTCATTTCAGAAAAGGTGCTATATTTGATAATCATAGTAAGCTTTCTGGTAGAAGAAGTGTTCACATAAAAAAAAAATAAAATAAACATTATTGTAATTATTATAAAACCAATACAAATTCAGAATCTAAAAAACATCAATGTAAATCCTTTGAAAATTGTGAATTTATCAGCATTAATGGGATAATATACTCGTATACTTGTATTACACATACAGGTTTTGAGACGAAAATTATCAAATGTTCAAGTTGTTTGTACTTTTATTCCTATATACGTACGGTTTTAGCGGCATATAATATATATTCAGATGAATTAATATTATATATATATACCTATATTTTTTTATTTTTTTAAACTATTCTAGAGTATGCATTACCTGCGATTTTTTTCAAACAAAATGTTGAGAGCATATTACGGCTTATAGTGTGCATTAGTATATACCCTACGGGAACACTATCGCATATTATTACATTACGTAATTAATAAAATGAAATATGTGTGCGCAGTATAATATATATATATTTATTGAAAAGTAATTCGCATGAAAAGAATTGATTAAAAAAATGAAAAGTTTGTTGTACGTATACCCATACGGACCTACGTGTTGGATCGATACGCGTTTTTAGTCGAAATTATTATTTCTTCGAAAAATAATTTTTAATAGCAAAATAATATTATTATTATGAAAAGTTTTTAATTGCACGCTAATAGAAAATGTAATTTCAAAACTTGTTTGGAAAAATATAAACTTTTTAATTTTAATAAACAATAACAATACCTACCTATTATAATTATTATTCGAACTTCATTAATTTCCATAAAGTAAATTTCCACTCGGGTCTTCTCCGTCGTACGCGCGGTTCGCTTATTGAATTACCGCGCACAGTTCGATGATACCCCGCGTACTTCAGTTTTATCAAACGAGAACAACACGATATTATTATTGTGAACGTTACCGTATCGGTGTTATCGGATGGGTTCGTTATACCGATCGCAGTATTAATAAATAATCATAGACGTTTTATAAAAAATATTTGCAAGTATTGCGCAAAGGCATATTTAAAACGATTCAATACAATTAATTATTATTTTCCCACGTTCGGCGATTGTAATTTTAAAGCATTTTGTTTCCACTGCTATATTATACGCTACATCAGTGGTGACCAACTACGGCCTGCGATCATTTATTTATTGGGCCACCAAAGTACTTAGTCAAAATTGAAAAAAAAAAAACAACTTCAAATTTCGGAAATTTACACTCACATTAAAAAAAAAAAAAAAAAGACACTTTTATACTTAACATATTTGTATCATTTATAACAATCGGTTTAAATTTTTGGCCCGCCAAGAACTATTTTTTTTTTCACGGCCCTCTGTACAACAGGTTTGGTCACCACTGCACTACACGATATACAATATACAATATTTATTACGCTGTCCGTCAAACAACCGAGTCGACTAAACGAATTCCAGAACGGCTAAGACGGTCTATAAGTATAATAAGTGACTCGGTGGGAGAAGGAGAAAAAAACGTTTTACTATAATATTATAAAAACGTCATAACGTTAGATTTTCGGTAATACAACGTTTACGTTCGACTTCCGATTTCCATTCATTTTTTTTTCGATTTTTCGATTTATTAAGAACATTAGGGTTTTTTTTTGCCACTAGCTCTTCTCGCGAAGAGCCATAAATATTTTAATAATATGTATAATATGTAATAACATATTATCACCGTTATGTGTTATAACGCAATGAATCCGAACGATATTATTCGAGATGTTAACGCGGCGAAAATCTCGTCGACATCTGTTCAGCCGTTTACGAGTTACCTCGGACAGACGAACTTTTCAATAATATTTATACATAGTATTGAGAATCCGTAATATACCTATACCGATGATATTCGTTTCGTAGCTTTGAAAACGGTCACTGCCCGAAAAATCGTTGGCAACCGTTTGATTTTTAGGTACAACATAATTTTCCTTTGATCTGTCAAAAATCCTTCGTAATCGCGTGCTATTAAATAAAAAGCGAAATTGTGTATCTCGCTCATCAAATACCTGTATAATCTCCATCTGCATGTTTTATTTACGTATTTTTTTTTTTTTTTGAAATACATAATAAACTCCCTGTAAACTAGCCAACAAAAAATAAGGAAAGACTAATGCATTTTAGTCTTACCCGTTTATGTTTGTCTTACCCGTTTATGTTTTTTACAGAAATAACTCTAATGCATTTTAGTCTTACCCGTTTATGTTTTTTACAGAAATAACTATTTGTTTGCCCAAAATATTTTTTTTCGTGCAAACAAATCATTAATTATACATGTATAATAGTCTTCCCGCACTCGGTTTTCATTTTTACACCGATTGTCGATCGGACTGAAAACTATAATAGAGGACTTAAAAAATAGGAGCCAACAAAAATTAAAAAAAAATGAAAAATAAAATAAAAAAACATTACAACGAAATGTTTTTTTTTTTTTATCTTTGTAATTCAGTTGATGTTTTCATAAACGTAACCGAGTCACTGTTTTTCGTGATAATTATTGTAAACAACTCTATTCGGCCGTAAGTATAGTGATTTCTTTTTGTTTAGTAGTGTTTTCAATTCTATAACTAGTTAGAAAATACGACCAACCGGCTATATCGGTTGTTCACGTACACATTATCGCACCGCCACATTTTTACCATCCCGTTTCCTCCCTATGTACTCGATTTCCATCCGACGGCCACGGGGTGTTTCGACGACCGAAGTTTTGGGTTTACGCTCGGGACGTTGCCGTTTCCCTAGGAACAATCGGAACGGCCGTCCGGACGATTATTTTTTTTCGGCGTCGGTGTTAACCGTGTCGCGATATTCCTTCGACGGTTTTCTGTGACCGCACCGGGTATATCGCAGTTCGGGAGAAATAATTATCAAAAAGTTTCATAAAATATCTTCCCAATGTTATAACAGTCATTAAATTATTTATATAAATATAAAAATCAGGATGGCGGACCTTTGTTGAGAAAAAATTAATTTAACTTATCTTTCAAATGATGGAAAGTTTCGAGAAGTATTAAAATTTCAAATTGAGTCTGGAGATAAGGATTTAGAAGATCATTTGAGAAATATAAGTACCAAAGATATTATAGCGGTAAAACTACGCAGAATGAAATTAAACGTCTATTTGTGGTAAACCAACTATCGATAATATTATAAACAAAATGAAGCCTTCTCTAACCTCCATATTATAGTAATATATATTTTCTAGGAAACAACAGATAACGAAAATGATTTAAAAATTATAATAAGGGAAATTTTATCCCCTCTCCCCAATATTCTATTGGAATTAAAATATTTTCCTTGAAATTTTACCGGTGAGGGGAGGGGGAATTTCACGCGGTTAATAATCGCGGGTACCCCGGACGTTCATGTACTCGTCGACAAGCGCGTACCGGCTCGCCGGGTCACCGGAAATTTCCCGGCGGGCTCTTCTCGTATGATAAGCTCTTTCAGATTTATACACGTTTTACTACTTCTATTTCCTCGAATTCCTTAAGTTGTAACTTTATGATTTCTTGGACAAGTGAGGCAGGTAGGCTGGACAAGGTGGTACTCGTAGAATGTTTACAAGTGGGTCCTATTTAATAATTTCCAGGTACGAAAACAGAATCCAGCCCACTCGTCGGCACAGCAAACCGCCACTCTGCGGATTCGGCCGGGCGACGCGTTCGCGTGCCTATACGCGGTCACAGTGATTAATAAAACATTGAACGACACGTGCGAAAAACGTCCGTATAAAAAATATCCACGGCGGCGACGGCGACGGCGACGGGCCTTCCATTGTGCTTCGCGTTCGTTTTCCCGGAAATGGGGAAACCGGCACAATGTTCGTCCACCGCGCGTGCCATCTGACAGTGCGACTGTTCGCCGGCAATCGCTGGCAACAACACTGTCCCCGTTATAGTTTTTTACGCGGAAAACGTCGAGAACGATCGCCGGGTTGACGCTCGAGTCCGCGGCGTTTGCGACATTTTTTTTTTTTTCATTCGCTACAAGCCCGCCGCCGTCGGTTTACTTTTCGCTGCGTTTATTAAAACAAATAACGCGTATAACATTGTATTAAATAATCGCACGCGGAAAACTAGACGGCCGTGAGTTATTGTCAATTGTTTTTAAACGTCGACTCGTCTTTTGTACACCGTCCGCCGCAACGTAAAAAAAAAAAATTTAAATTACTTTAATTTTCAAACAGAAAAAACTGTTTTAGGTGAGAAGTTAGAAAGGTAGGATAAAGAGGGGAATTTAATGTATATCTGTATGAAATAATTAATTATTGCTAACGAACAACGGTTCTGAATGGAATTCGTTTATACATGTTTTAAAAGGTTTTAAACCTAACCTAAAAGTTACGTGAACAACTCGCAAAATTTAAATGTCTATCAATAATTTATAAATGGTTCAAATATTTTGAAAATTTTACGTCACATAAAAAAACTAAATAAAAGTTGTCTGTCTAAATTTCAATTCTCTATAAAAATGTTTAAATAAATTACAATAAAAAAAAAAACCAAATTGAAAATAATAAAAGCAATATTTTCGTAAATTCTACTATATTTTTTCCATATTTTTGATAACCACTTGGAAAATCAAAAAATGACCTCCCTAAAAATAAACATCATTGTAAAACTAATACATTCCTCGCTCTATTCAGAATCTAAAACATATAGTCACGTAAATAATGGATAATAAAAAAATGGTGAAATAAAGAGTTCATATATCCCTCTAACCAATTCCTCCCTTTAATATGCTACTGATATTCTGTCGGCTCTCGTATTTTTCTTGCTATACCTAAACCCGGCTCTCCTATAGAATCCAAAAGAAAGCAATTAAACTAATCATTCCATATTCTCTTGTACTTCCAAACCCAAATACTCGAATAGTTTTCTACTCAAATTATAATTCTACCTCCAAAGCGACGTACATTTCTTATCGCATCACTTCCAAACCAGAACTCTAAAATGTCCGTGTCTGTTCTGATTATTTTCATTCTCCCATCACCCGAAATCACTTTCTACTCTTCGGGCTTGTTTTCCGGTTAACTTTTTAATCCGATTTTACAATGCACCAAGTGTTATCAATCTGTATAATATTGTACTAATGTAATGATGGTTATTCATTCCGAAAGATTATTAAACAGATAATGTATCGCAGGCATATATACGTATAAAAATACTTACAGCGCGGACGAGGCTCGCCTCCTGTTCAGATCACAGGCCGGTATGGCGACCGGGTGGAGTAGTGTGGCCAGGCCCAGCCGTTCGACGCACAGCGACCTGGCCCGGTCTCTGGCGGGGGCGGTCGAGGCGGAGCACGGCGGCGGAGCGGCGGCCACGCTCAGACGCCGGCCGCCGTGCAACTTGGACGGCGGCGGCTGCGGTAACGGCGGCTGCTGTAGCTGATGGCCACCGTCCCTGTTATCCGAACTTTCCGCGCCGCCCGTGCAGCCGCCCGCGAATCTGAGACGCGACACCAGTTTCATGGTGACCGACGTTGACGCGGCGGACGACAACGACGACGACGTCGTCCGTTCGTCGCCGCCACCGTCAGTATTGCCACCGCCACCGCCGCCGCCGACGGACGACCGCCGCCGCCACGTTCGCGAGCCCGTTTTGGCGTCAGCGGTACACGAAATCCGACGGAATCGTTATATCACCGCGGTACGCGTATACCTATACCAGGCGGTTACCGGTGCCCGGAGATGGTGTTCCGACAATTGATTTTTTTTTTAAATTTATCGTCCTTTTTTATCCCACCTCCTTGTCAAAAAGTTTTCGTATAAGCAACTATAAATCGAATAAAAAACTTATAAGGTATATTATATTTTAGGTTGTTCACGAGAGAAGTAAAGAAAACAAATATAACCGTTGTAAGGGTGGTGGGGCGGAGAAGTACGGGTGTCTGAGTGTCGGGATATTTTATGAAATATTAAAAGTATTTCAGAAGTTTATACGTACCGACATGATACCGCACATGTCGTTTAGCCGATATTGATCGTGGTGAGAGGGGTGATGAGAGGAGGGTCTACAATACCGCTTAGACATTACGCGTGCCGGAGCAGGACAGTATGAGTTTCGATAGTCGTCGAATCGATGTTCCACGTGTAAATCGAATATGTATCCGCGATAACGATTGGAAAATTCAAATTTACCTGCCTACCAATCTGGCCGAAAAACTGTATTTGATTAAATAACACGAATGTTTTTCCTAGATTTCCACGGTTTACAATTATTAAAGTTCGGCTGTATATTTTTAACATCGATTCAGAAAATCATTGTAATTTAAATTGAAATCTGTTGACATATTTGACAAAATATATAATCCCCTTAATAGCGTAGAAGTCGGTTTTAAAAATCGTCTCCAATCTTGTAAACGAGAATTGAAACGAGTGTTTACATTTTAATGACTACTTTAACGGTACGACATTTCCGCTAAGTTTACTGCCCGATATACATGTTTGATCAACAAGTTTACGAAGGCGATTTTTAACGTTATTTTTTTTTTTTAACTGCCGATATTGATAAACGAAAAAGTAGTATTTTATTTATATTTTAGATTATTTAACATCTAAGAAACTCGTTGATTAATCCAAATTTTCTTTCGAAATTACAATCCATCAAATCCAAAACCAAAACTTTTGTCTAGTATTCCAATTTAAATACCAATTTTTTTTTTAATGATTGTAGTCTCCTTAAATATTCGTGTTTTTGTTCGTGTAAGACGTGAACTAAGGTTAATTCAATTTATAATTTATACGCCACGACAGACATTGATTTGAATACATCGGTAAATAACACAAGTCTAAACTAAAATCAAAGGTTGAGAACAAAAAGCTTGGACTAAGCCACTAATTTAATTATACTGGCACACTATTAACATTATTACTAGCGTGAAGATTTAAATCTCCTAAAAGCTATCGAAAAACGCTCTAAAAACTAGTCAAATATACGACATAATACTTTTAAAAATGATTAAAAAAATTCTAAAAATAGAAACGGCGAAAAAACAAAAATAAAAGTTTCACTTTTAAATCATCTCTTCGGTATACGAATCGAATTACGTGGGTTTGGAAAGTCTTAGATCACTCCGAGCAAAATGCGTTTTGCATCGAAACCCGAACCTTAAAGTTATAAACATTTTGTTATACTCGTTGTTTAATAATAACATACTCGTAGTTCGCTTAAATCATATAAAATGGATAGAGCTACGACTATACTTCATGTGAAATGAGTATGTCGCCAACGTATCAAGAGAGCGTGTAGCTACTGCGCATGCGTTGCCCTCTTCATAATACCATTAAAACCTAGTATGTTGGATGTTCGGATGTGTATTATTTTATATAGAGTTATATTTTATTACGACACTATGATATTTCATTGGGTAGGTTGTGATAAGACTGATAACAGTACTCCGCACATGCGCGAAAGTGAAGTATCCTCTTGATATTTTAGCGACACGTTTTATTGCTTATAACTCTGTCCGTTGTAAACAATATGATCTAATAATGAGGTACTTCGTATTTGTGTCGGCATTTTATATTATTTAGCACGGAATTTGTAATTGATTTTTTTTCTTTTAGAAATTTACTATAAGGAGTTTAGGTTTTTTTGTTCGGCCGTTTTCTGCCCTGCCCAACAATATATTATAACGATATTGTTGCGAACGAACTTGCCCCCGCGGCGCGAGAATAATCATCTCCACGGTTTGTGCTTCTTTGTTCATTATACCTACTTTTATAAAAATAATACGTAGAATGTATAATATTGTATAGTATTATAATACTACCTCTATATGTATACACTTTCCAGCTGTTCTGCATTTCGTCTTTTGACGTGTGCAACCGGTAATTGAAAAACGTACATTAACCGGCGGTTTTTTTTTTGTATATTAACAATTTTCGTTGAAAAAAAAAACAACAGCTTAAATTATACGCGGTAACAGCCATTATCTAGTTAAACGGCGTGCCGCCCAAATTAATGAAACTAATTTTACATTTGTACATAGGTTGTCGCATTTATTCGCTCTAATTTGTGATATTATTATTATTCGGGATGGGACGAAACCTAAGCTATTTTTCCATCTGCGGCAAAACCGTTAATTTTAAAAAACTTATTTTATCCTATAAACTAATAATCCGGTTTAATTTAACTTGAACTTATTGAACATTAAATTATTGGCACAATGAAATGACTGATAAAAAAAATTATCCTACTAGTGATCGTCCTTATTAAAATAAAATCTACATAGACCGTCAGTAACAAGTTGTAAATTGATTATTAAATATAAGTATCTATTGATGTCGTAAACAATAGCGTTGAAAATAGATTTAGTAAAATAAATAAAAAAATGTTACTATTTACTTTTCTCGTCAGTAATACCTATACATTATTGTTTGCCATCAGGTCGCACAATTGTTTCAGTCGGGAAATTGTACAAAGTCTATAAAAATGTTATTTTCACCATGTTCGGGTCACTATACTATCGAGACACTGTTAATTTCTGTCAGAGAATGTAAAGCTGCAGTGGTTCACAACTGTTATGTGACGAAACATGAGTGTGTCACGAAAACATTGTTTTTGAAATTTGATATGAATTTTTGTCACATACGTTGGGTAGCTNAGTTATTAGCCTATACATTATTGTTTGCCATCAGGTCGCACAATTGTTTCAGTCGGGAAATTGTACAAAGTCTATAAAAATGTTATTTTCACCATGTTCGGGTCACTATACTATCGAGACACTGTTAATTTCTGTCATTAGAGAATGTAAAGCTGCAGTAGTTCACAACTGTTATGTGACGAAACATGAGTGTGTCACGAAAACATTGTTTTTGAAATTTGATATAAATTTTTGTCACATACGTCGGGCAGCTTTAAGGATTAAGGTCCATTGATTCTTTTAAGTGGGTCACCATTTTTATGGATATACATTTTGGCGTTGACATATAAAAAAGGCCGAAAACCACCTTATATAGAGAACGCGGTCGTGGTTTTTTGTAACTGAAAAATAACAAAAATCCGAAAGTTTATAACGATAAAATTTGATGTCGCTCTATAAAATTATACAATCAGCTGTTGATTTTTCCCACCGGTGAAAATCGAGTTTCTAAAAGATTCGAACAGAATTAAAACTACCCTTAATTTTTATTTTTTTTAATACTATACTTAAATATAATTATGGTGATCCGCTGTCGTGCACAACGCGGTTCGCTGGGATCCGTCAACATGGAATTTGATGAAATGTTAACTCTTGAGAACAGCCAGTGAATAAATTAGATAATATTACTATGGGTGGAGGGTGGAGTGCGGGGAAAATCTCGAAAAGCGGACCGCTCATCACCGGTGACGTTCCTAACTATTTACAAATATTAGGGCGGCCAAACCACAACTCCAAACATTGTTTTGTGTGACCTCTTAAACCGTAAAACATACGATATATTTACATAGCCGTACACTGGAAATATGTATTTATCGATATTATCAATGAATCGACACTATCATTAGTATCGAAATTATTGATTAAATCAGTATTGGTTTGTTTTTTATTTTTCAAAGACTATATTACAGTGAAATCACGACGAGACAACGGTAATTGACAGAAAATAAAATTGTTCCCTACCTTTTAAGTTAGACAATATTTAAACCGTATCGTCGTTATATTCGAGTATCGATACTATCGAAATATCCGATTAATTGACTGTACACAATATATTACCTGTTGACTAGTAAATATGACAACATCAAAACTAGGAAAAAGTCCATTAAAACATTCACGTAAAGAGTGTTGTTAGATGATTGTGAAACCAGGACCATCAGAAAATACGAAAAGTTCGGGTCGTGTGGAAACGATGGATCTGGAGAAAAATGAGCAAGGCATCGTGGATTTAAAGAAAGTTAAACGAGATGACGTTACATAGACGTAGGAAAAACAAAGGAATTTTACGGAACATATATTGAATGGGGAAACTATACTAACATGGGGAGAAAATCTATAGAGGCACAAAAACTTCATTCTTTCAATATCTGAAGCGTCTCGTGGATGCCACATCATATTTAGAGCTGAGAAACGTGGTAAACGACACATAAGTATACGGCCATCGCGGCAAAACGCTACCTTTAGATGATTACGTTGAACGAAGCATGTATCGATTGTTCGATTAATCGATGTTTTATATATATATATATATATATAAATAATTTCGTTTGAAACCATAGATGCAATCGATTAAACGCGCGGACATAGTCCGGACCTTTGTTCAAACACATTTCTGAAGTTCGACACGCTTTAAACGTTCAAATATTTAAACAAAACAATTGGATCGTTCGAACCGCGGGCTTTGCACAGCGAGCCGCGAGGTTTCATTAAAATGTCCAGTAATTTTGCGTCGTCATTATTGTTTCTAGCGAGAATGAATGACTATTGCGGTTATATATATAAGATGAACATATACGTTCTGTTTTTCGTACCTGTATTCCGTTGTCCCCAGGGAGAATCTCCGGGACACGTCCCATTTTCAGAAAACGAGCGAAAAAATAACGACAGTTGTTTAAAAAATTATTACATAAAAAAAAAAAAATGTCGCCCAAAATAAAAATACGAAGATTTTTGTTTTTTTTGTTCATTGCCGTTTTTGCCCGTTAAAATACCTGACGTGAGTTCACACCTCGGTCATACGTCACGTTATTTCATTATTGTACACGACGCGCGTCCGTCCGTTAATACGATTTCGAACCGAAATAATCCGCGCGACTAACGATTAATAGGTTAGCATACATGCATCCGCGTCCCGAGGACGGGCGACGCGACAATATACGCGCGCATCCCATTTGTCACCGTGCAGCGCGCAGCGGTGTCGAGAGACGGGGCATTTGAACGGGGAGCGACTCTCTGTATTATAATTATTTGCGTTTCGGGCTTGCCGCGCGGGTAGAGACGGCGGTTATTAACCCCGCGGTTAGGGGGGAAGGGAAAGGTGAGCGGGAGAATCGTCCCTGGAATGCTGCCCAATACAATTCGTATATTATATAATATGTACGCCGCGACGTTTCCGGGCGGATTTACGCGGCGTACCGAGACACGCGCGCCACACGAAAAACGCGTGTGCCGTAATATTATTATGCGTCCCCCCCCCTCCTCTCGATGCTCGGTGCCGCGATGGGAATTTTCTCGAGTAACGACAAACCGTGTAACCGTGTATTGAAACGACATTAAACCGCGCAGAACGCGTGCAATCCGTTTCTAGAACGAACAAATCGGACGAGTCGGGATTGGGTCGGTGGACGGGCGATCGAACGGTACGGGAGACGGGCGACGGCTGAGTGGGAATATTTTATTACTTATTTATTTATGAAAAAAATGAAAAAAAAATAATGAAATTCGATAATATAGGATACGTAAAATGGTTTAATTTGTGTCCGCACGCAGCGATAAACCATTGCTAACGAAAAAAGTTTATGAGCCAAGTTCGGTTAAAAACATGTTTTGAAATTTTCGTCAAAATTTAAATTTGAAACGCTTAAAAAAAAAAAAAAAAATAATACGGTTTTACAATGATGTTTATTTTTTTTTTTTTTTTTACTGTGTATAACTTTTCTACTAGCAATTTTAAAGATTTTCAAGTGTAGCACTGAAGGAAATTTGACTGGGGCGATAAAATAAGGAGGCAATTTTTTGATTTTTACAGAGGTTTTCATAAAAAATAAGTAAAACAGAAAATTGTACGAAATGTATTATTTCAAATCGTAAATATTACGGCCTTTCAAAACATGTATAACCGAACTCCTCCCAGAATCGTTTTTCGTTAGTAATGATTAATCGTTTTACAGTTGTACATTCAATTTTCCCTCTGACTTCTTAAATTCTCACCTACAACAGTGGCCGATCCGTACGAAGTATATCCGGTTTTTTTTTTTTTTTTTGAACAACTATAAGTACAACCCATAATATGAACAATCACCCCGTGTAAAATTGTCAATCATTTCTGCTCGGCCAAAACAAATTTACCCACATAAAAACTAAAAATAATTTGTATAAACAATAAGTTCAAAACAATTTATTGATGTTCAGAGGTCAAACTAAAAATCGGGTAAATATACATTCAAGTACGTATGTTATAATACGGTGTGGTACAAGACAATAGAGTAATCACAATGATATTCAATAACTCAAAAATAGGCGAGATTCTCGTGAGGGTGAATAAAGGAATACAAAGCGAAACGAGAATATCAAGAAGAATTTGAGGGAGTAAAAGAGACACGAGGGCATTTGGAGGGGATATAAAAATGGTGATGTATGCAACATAGAGTCTGGATAGTAAATGGACGGCGATTTATAGAATTTATAGTATTTTTTCAGTTTCCTGACATCGTGTCACTTAGTAGGTAGTATGTTTAGTAGGTGGTTCGATGTTATATTTAACATCGAAAAATACAATTTTATTTTTATTTTCCAAAGACCAAAAAAAATATTATTATGGAATTTAAATTTCAATAATTCGTAAATAATTAATTAGGTCAATAAAATGCCCATGATTATGATGAATAATCGATAATTCGTTTTTCTCCCGTGGCATTATGCTTACATCTCCCATGTTTTCTAGGATATATTTTCTTATTCCCTGAGCACAGTCCTCGTATTTATGATGTCATAGGTGTATCGGAGTTGTAGGTGCGTGGATAAACGTATGCAAACCACTCACTTGGAATAATAATGAACTGTAGGTTTTTTCCAAACAAACTTGTAATTTTCGTGAATTATTATTATTATTACTATACATAATAATGCGAATTAACGATGAATGATATTTTTTATAATGTATAGCGTAGAAAATATTTTATTTTTTTTATTGACGGGATCGCCACCATTCCACCTAATATTAACATTAAATACGACGAAACAATTTTTATTAAAAATGCAGGTGTATAAATTGAAATTGTTTGCGTAACAACAATTTCGAACTTTTAACGTTATAAATAATATAATAAACGTAGAAGCGTTTTGCGCCGCATTGGATCCTATGAAAATCGCTCGGCCAATATTAATGTAACGACGGTAATATTATAGTGTTCTTTTTTTTCCTCACACCAGTAATCATGTTTTAAGGTTGTAGAAATGTTCGAATAAGTTATCTCTCCGTACAGTAAATATTCGGATATAAATATTCATATTTACGGTAATTTAAATGGGTTATTTGATTGTATATAGCCTGAAAATCGCGATTGTATAAAAACGAGGGGCGAGAAAGGAGAACAAAAAAAAAACCGACAAAAATAAATTCGAGTCAGACGTTTGAATTTTTGAATATCTACGTTTAAAATCTAAACAGATCGGATGTGACGATTTTCATAAATAATGTTCTCTGTATTCAAATTATAATAAAATACAACATTCTTTATTAACTCAATCTGTTACCCACGCGAAATCCGTATCTACATTTCAAGATTTATTGCGATTTGTTTTAAGTACAATCATAACGACTAGTAAACGAAGAGGGATGTAATTTGTCGGAAAGTGTTTTTTTTTTTTTTTTTGGAAATGTGTTTTATCGGAAAAATAATTCATCGGGGTATTTTGTATTTATTTGAAAATATGATTTGTCGGATAAATAATTTTTATTCAGAGATGTATGGCATGCCGAATTGGCCACGAAAATCCGATCTAAAATTTTCTAATAAAATACCATTCCGACAAATTATTTTTAGAAAAAAAATACCAACAAAATACGGCTTCGAAAAAAATTGTTCCAGCATTTTATATGCATCCCCGCCCATATTGTAATACATCAATTTAAAGACACCCGCAGGAAATTCATTGCTCTAGACAGCACGAATCTAATAATAACAATAAAATAAATAACTTTATCGGTCAAAATACTTGAAAACATTATGCAGTTAGAAATACGAATTTTCCAGATATGACGCTTCGAACACGTATATATGTATACTTACTGAAAGGTTTTCTGAAATTTGTGAAAAAATTAAGTTTTAGCACCTATATGGTTTAAAATTACTAGTTGAATCCAAAAACATATCAGTTAACTGTAAATACAACCAAAAGCGAATAAAGGAACGAAATTCAATTTTGTACAAAGATTATATTCGGTCATAAACAAAAACGAGAGATGTCCATTTCGTTAAAATAACGATATCAAAATGCCAATTTTATATAAAAAAAGAAAAATGCATATTTTGAATTTTCCAATATATTTATGGGCTCTGATCTCCAATAGTTTACTATGATGATTTTGAGTAGGTACTAAAAAAATGTACTGAATATTAAGTAGGACTTTAATTGCCTACATAATGTCCTGGGTTTCGAATGAACGAGACGTCTCCATGACGCACGAATATACATTAAATGTGTAGTGTACACTGTACATGAATTATGGTCGAGAATGCACTTATTTTACTAATTAATGTGAATGGACATTGAATGTAACATTAATGTATTCAATCCGCAAACACTGGTTTATTGTTCAAATGGCTGTTTATTAGTACTTATGTCCTGTGTTATATTACCTTGTATATTGTATAGGTATATAAAACAATATACTAATAACGCTGTATAAAATGTATTAATCAGTGGTATTCATTGATAGAATTAACACGGGTGATTGTATATTATTATAAACGGTTAACCATCCAGATACGATAAAAACGTATTAGCTTAATCTTTATATTCTCGAATTATTTATTTACCTACTTTTTTTTTATGAACTCATTCGCTGGGTTTAATTCATAACATTGTTGTGCATGTCTTTCCTATTTTATAATTTGCTTATTATGCCTTGAAGCATCGATTGTAAATATTATTTTAATAATAAAAAAAAATATATATATTTATAATAATAATAATAATAATAATAATAATAATATGAACGCAAATTAATTTATTTTTCAAACGAATGTTACAAACCCCTCTAGTTTCAAACTGGTTGAATATAATAATGGAAAGAAAATAACCAATATACATTTCGAATATGAATGTAATTTTATATCTCGGTTTCGGCAAAATTTACACAACAGGGATAATCGAGTTGATGTATGCCTATTGGTGCTACGCTCTTTGAAAAAAAAAATAATAATAAATAAAAGTATAACGCATTCGTCGTCCTTGTAAACGAAGCACAATCACACTTTGTAGGCATACCATTAATTTAAAAAAAATGTATTAAAAAAAAAAAAAAATTATACTACAGCTCATTCCCTAACGACAATTAAAACACTATCATATAATATTATAACAACGTTTACATCATAGGTAGGTATAGGTACGTTAAATTAATGTATACCATTAAACAACACACGTTTTCATATATACTGGGGTATTGTTCTCGATAGTATACTTTTTTTTTAAATAACAGTGTACGTGACAGACGCCTGCTTACTGTCACATACACACACACACACACACACACACACAAGGACGTGAAAAGGATAGGGGACACCGACGAATTACACTTATCAAAATGTTATAATGTTCCAAGTTTTTTTTTGTTTTTTATCGAACGTCATAACCCTACTATAAAATAATATTGTACTGTGTTGTTCGCGTTATTATAATATATATATATATATTACTAATTTATTGGTATCTACTATAGATAGGCTATCCAGTTCAAAACTGCAACAAATAAAACAAAATCAAAAATGAGTTTACTACATCATGTTTTTCTCTTTTTCAAAACAATTTCAATTCAAGAACGCAATAGAAATTAGCTAAATTATTGAGCACTATAGAGCTATTTATTTCGTATTTTAATCAAATATCCAGATCAAAAGTGAATCAAGTATAATGCTTATTGCAATTAATCCGTGTATTTGTATAATATTAGTAACAATGAACCAAATAATAATAATGATATATGCCAACAATTGTATCCAAACTTGATTTATTTCATGTTTTGTACTTGACTAAATATAAGTTGAATTTTTAAACTACTTTCTTTGAAAAAGTTTGTTGAGTAGTTGCTGACTTCGACTGGATATTCGATATCATATCATATCATGCTGTTTTTCAATATAGATTTTTACCATTTTGAATTCAAGTGTGGTTTGTTCAAAATTTAGCAACCGTTTAAAACAATAATTTTATTTAATTAAGATATCATCGATATTTTACAATATTTGGTGTCTTATTAAAACTACATAATTATGTATACACAGTGCGGAAAAACTCTACCTTTAGTTTCAGCATGGCAGTTATCAGAGGCTATAGAGTGGTGCGGTTTGTACCTACTCATAGAATTGGATAAAAAGTATATATGTTACGACGGGTTTCGGCCATAATTATGACGTGGACAAACTAAACTAGCAACGTGATTTTTCCGTGAAAGCTTATTTTCCTAAATACGGGTCTAGTAGTTTAGGATCGGACATCGATTACATTGTTGGTAAAAAAAACTCCCGAGAAACAGTATTTGTTGTTAGAAAGGAATGTGGACGATCTCAGATTGTTGGAATAGTCAAAAATATCGAATTGTGGTTGAAACCTGACGTAACATAAACTTGCCGTTCACTTATTATACAAATATACAGATAAAATCCCAACAGTGCTACGCTCTGATAGGTGCAACATTTTTCTGAGACTAAGGAAGTAGTTTAGCTGCATTCTGTATTAATATATATTGGAGGTCCGGACATTTTATTGACAAGTACAATAATGGGAGTTGACTTGTACCTATATCAGATGTGGGAAACCTCAAAAATCGCATATCCGATGAACCGTTTCAAAAACATTTCGTTTTCACATTCATATGAATTTTTATGAGAGAAAAAAAACATAACTGACATTTCGTTTCAGATATGCATACTGTAACGATGTTGTTTAATCGAATATACACCAGATGGATGTCTAAGGAAGATTGATATAGCAATACATTCTAACAGGATATTTATTTGTGTCATCGTGAAAAGTATAAAAAACAGTTGTTATAAGTTTATAGAATAGATACTTAAACGCATCCTAGTACCTACATCTAACATAATAATTTACTTCAAATAAGTTAGTTTTTTCTTTCGATACATACCTAAAAAACTGTTCTGGCATTTTTGTTTTTTGCAATCATCTATCAAATATATCGACATATCTACATACATAAATTTAAAATAGACGAATAAAAAGGTAGGATTGAAGAAAAATAATTTAAAAATACATATCGTTTCATTTATTTATACTAAAAAATAGAATTATTACCTATTATATGGAATTATTTGTAATACAACCAACCCTCGAAATCGAAAATTATAATTCGAAATCTATAATTTAGTACCTACAGTTATAATTTGTATTATATTTTTGTCTCACTAGTTATTAAAATGTATAGATTATTTCCTGTATATCTTATCATGTTTTTTATAACTTAATAACTTCATAACTTTAATATTGCATATGTCCATATATCCTCTATTCGAAATGATAAAAAAATATATTTATATTTTATATTGTGAGTGATCTTGGTTTTACTATGTGTTTTTTTTTTTTTTGGTGGCTAAAAACGATCATTTGACCCGAAATATTTGTCTAAATTTTTTGGGGACAATTTTTTAGATTTTTTTTATCTAACTGTTGAATTATGATGGTCAATTGTTTGATTTTCCTTTAAGTTTTCCTAACAAACAAAAACAGTTGATTTTTAGGTTACTTTAGCCACAAGGGGAAAAATACCACTTATAATTCTGTATTCAGAATCGTTTTTCAATATTAATGGGTTTTCGTTACGTTCAGATATAAATAAAATTACTTATTTATAATTATTAATTTTATTTTTATTACATTCTATTTTAAAACATTGTCATAACCATCGGCAACACTCACCTTTTTAGGTATAATTATTAAAAAGAACTTTGAAAGTATCAAATATAATAACATTATTATTAATCAATTAGAATAATTAAACTTTAACGTGGTTTGTCCAAACTTTTTACGCAATACAAAAAATAATAACAATACATAATAAGTTTTACGTTTTCAAAAAATTAGTTATTGTCAATTTTAAATCTTATTCGATTATAAAATTAAACTTCTTTTTTATCGGTTTTTCTTATTTTGAAAGCGTTATTATGAAAAAAAGTCAACGGTGAGAAATGTAGGGGTAGGCAAAGTCGATATAGGATTATAGCTGCTCGGTGTTATAAAGACTGCACTGTGTTGAATTCGTTGAATGTGGTTCTTTATTATTATTAGGTTATAGTTAATTATTATTATTGAAACAAATATGGGTGGTGTAACTTATAGCTTATTTAAAAATTACCTCTTAATATAGATATCAGTAATTATACTTTGTAATCCCAATTAAGATTTTTAGCACCAATTTACCCAATTAGTTATTTTAAGAATAGTATTCCACATTTTAAATGTATTTTTTTCAGTTTGACCAATTGCTTGATCCAATCATCAATATTAATCCAACAGGGAATGTTTCTTGTAGCAGATTTTAAATTTTTATCGAATAAATGCATTTTGAGGTTAAATATTTTATTTCGTAATAATGGTAATATTCGAAGGGACTGGAGATTTTTAGCAAACACTATTCGATTACTATATTAACACTTTCTAGATGTATTACGATTTTTCAAAATATTTTGGCATTTTCCGAATTATCCATAGCTGTTTGAAATTTTCTAGTCTTTTTCTGAAAAAAATTATTATGGTTTCATATAAATGCTCGAAAATTTGACCAAGTTGCTTTATTATGCTGTATATAAGTTGACTTTTTAACAATGGTAACTTATATAAAATAAATATTAAAAATCTGTAGCAATTTATTTTGATAAGAGTTTTGAATTTAGATTTTAAAATCTCGTTAGAATCACGTAGAAAAGTTGTTTATAGACAAACAATAAAGCACATTTCGACACATAGTAAAACTCATTGCTATACGTTCTGAAACTGAAAATCGTCACTGTTTTAAACGGAAAGTTTAGAAGGTAGGATGTATAGAACTATTTAATTTGTATCTGTACTTAGTGATAAATAATTGTTAATAAAATACGATTCTGAACGAAATTCGGTTACGCGTGTTTTGAAATGTCGTAATTTATATGATTTTCGTCAAAAGTTGAACTTAGAACGCTTACCAAAACAAAAAACCAAGTATAACGTTACACTTCGGCATCGAAAATAAATAAATAATAATAACGATGATAATATTATGTTATTGCTAGTGTAACGCTTAGTGTTACGCCTAATCTTTTAAACCCTGTTATAAACGTTATAATCTAGTAAATATAGATGCTCATACTTGTAAGTATCTATTTCCACTCTTTAGTAAATATTGTTTATATTATTATTATTATTTTAATACACTCTTCAGATCCATTGAGATAACCATACACCGTCGTACGTTATGGCGTTACTTCAGATTTTTAATACCATTAAGCACATATTATTATAATACTTTAGACGCCGTAATTTCGAATAATAATAAAAAAAAAAAAAAAACTAATATAAAGACAATAATAATATAATATGTTAAAACACTAATAACAAATATTATAATATGAGATTGACAGCTCGATGTATAAAACTATTGCGATGTTTAGAAGCGACATTTTGGATTGCGTAAATATACGAGCATCGCTACATTAATACGACCACATGGACATACAAACGCGTACATAACCAACACTCGAGGCAAATATTATACTTGTTTGAATAAATTATACCCGTAAAAAAAAAAAAAAACGCGTCAATGGAAAATGAGTGATTGATTTCGTATATATGTGTGTATGTATATTTTTTTTTCTTTTTACCTATAATGCCCAACGAAAATATTAAAACTATTTATTTCGTATCGAATAATACTAAATAATACGTATCGAATGGTACTGCACATGACAATAATATAGACAAATAGATGACGATTATATCAGATTACATTTTACCATACCGGGAAACTGTGTTTGGATCGGAAACGAAAATAAAACCCGGTGAAATGAGCAAAGTATTGAGTTTCCGATATCTTGAACTTTGTTACTTATTACAAATACCATTTATAAAAATACAACAAGAGGTACAGTAAATTTTTTGAAAAAAAAAAAAGAAAAAAAAGGTGTAGGAAGGTGCGTGTATAGTACACTGGTATTATAATCTTCCTACGTGTGTTAAATTTGTTTTGAGTTATTTAAAGATATTTGTTATTTTCGAATTTTAGATTCCGAGTAGCGAGGGAGCTATTGGTTTTACAATGCTATTTTTTTTTTTTATTTTTCTAGTCAGTGGATACATTTTTTCCTAGTAAATTTGCTCTGATGTTTAGTTGTAACACCTTTTATGAAAGTCAATTTTATTTACTTGGTAAATACATAGGTTATTTTTTGATTTTCGAAACGGTATTTAAAATAAAAATGATTAACCGCGAAAAAAATACAATTTTTTTACAATTTCATTATTTTTAATAAATACCTACCACGTTTTCTAGCACAAATATGGCTCAAATTAAAAAACGACAAGAGACCATATTTATGTTGAATTTTTTTTATTAATAAGCATTTTGAAATCAAATTTAAACGAAAAACGCAAAAAAAAATTATGGCACTTCAAATTATGTATTACCGAACTGCGCTCGGAATCGTCTTTCGTTAGTAATGGTTTATCGTTGCTTACAGATATAAATGAAATAACCTTATGTATACTATAGGGTGGTCCTTATAATTTTTTTTAAAAATTTGATCGGGCTACCCATGGAATTTGTTTAAAACCATAAAAAAATGAATTGTGTAAAGTTTCGTAGTAATTGTTCAACTCTAAGGCGTGCCTCAAAAGGGTTGAAGTTCAATGGAAGGTGATTTTTCGATTTTTATAATTTTAGTCTAAAATAATTAAGATAGGCAAAAAAGTATAGGAATTAAATATTTTTTAAATTAAATATGCCATATAAAATGTTACTGGTACTTTTTTATTCACCCTCCCCCCCCCAAAAAAAAAACAAAAAAAAAAACTAGTTTTTAGTATTAAATACCTAATAAATATAATATGCCGTATTGTGTACCTATATTTTATATATTATGTTATACATATGTAATTCAAATTAAACACAAATAATATTTAAATAATAATATACATAAATGACATAATTAAATATTTAGTAATATTATTTAATAATTTTTTAGTGTATTTTTTTTAGCGTTGGGATATCTTTGCCGGTAATCATGTATGGTCTGAATTAAAAATTACTTTTGATCTTCTGTTTTAGTGATTAAATTATTGTAATCACTCATTAGTTTCACTCCTCGTTCTGCTGCGTCATCAACAACTTTTAAATTGGTAAATTTATTAAGTCTTTGTATATAGTGCTGATTACTTTTCCATAATACGGAATCTTCATTTAAAAAATCTGTTTTTATGTTAAACCTATGAAATAGATCTTTTAAATTCTCTTTTTTGACTTATCCAATCGACGCTCATCGTCGCTCCTGGAGGACCTTTTTGTCTCTGAGTAATTAAAAACTGTTTGTCTATGTCAATAGTCATTATATCCAATGCATCTGCATGGGCAATGTCGAATAGTTCGTCAAAACATTGTACAAACTCATTTTCATTTTTCATTTGAGTATTTGTTCTCCGACTTGAATTTTTCTGCAAACTTCGCCATGTATTGTACAACTCTTCCAACATTGGTACACAATTACGAACTTCCCTAGTACGTGTTCGGGCTTTTTGCCAAAATATTAACGTTTCGTCAATCACTAACCGCGCACTTTCACGTAAACTTAACTTGACTTCTCGAATATTAAAAAATAGGACCGATAAAACTTGTTTGTTTGATGGTAACTTGCATCCAACCAGTTGATGAGAACTAGTACCAATTAAATAAATACGTTTACGTATATTGATTTTACTGTCCATTTTTAAAATCAAAAAGTCTGTTCGTCGATGGTGTGTGGACAATTATAAACTGAGCTGTGACGACAATGTTCGAATTAATATAAACAATAAATAATACGTCTAAAACCGAGTGAATAATAAACCTGTAAAGACATGTTTAACATTTGAA